>CALNHX010010551.1:0-39216 GCA_940337035.1 Agriotes lineatus
GAAAGCCGCCTGCAGCTTGCACCACTTCAAAACTGCTTTCAACTCCGTCTTTGCACCAGTACTAGGACTCCCTACTGCTCAGCACGAATGTCGCTGCCTCCTTCCCGCTTCCAGGGCTATGCTAACCTCGCAACAGCTCTAAAAACTGTCACAGGAACACCAGCTACCACTCAATGTACTATCAAACGCTTTTTAAAGCTGCTGTAGGGGTGCAACGAATCAAAGCAACCCTTCTACCGCCTACCCAAAAGATACTGCATTAATTATAAAACATTGAATTGGGAAAAATTGGTATTTATTCGGTTTTTAATGGATTATTTGTGGGGAAGCCAAAATAATACACCTCACAATTTGCCTTCCCTTTTCCCCCTTCCTTTTTTGTTTTCATTCATCTTAAATTGTTATTCATTATTTCTAAACCAGCTCTGATTAGAGATGGGCGCGTGAGTGAATTTTCGCTCACGTCACGCACGTTTCACGCTTGCTTTAAACAGTCACGTTCACGCACGTTCACGCTCACGTTCACGCTCACGTTCACTCACGTGACACGCAGCTTTCATTTCAAAATTTTAATTCAGATAGAACAGAATATTCAAATTTAAAACCAATAAAAAAACCCTAAAGAGAACTAAAAATATGTTTTGCACCTGACATAATTTACGTGATATGTTGCAATCAGAATAGTTGACATAAAAAGAAAAAAAATGAAAATTGACTACAATAACTTCGACAAGGGATCAATACTGATTTATCGCAAATATATTTCTTGCAGCTGTCTTCAAAGACATTACTTTTAATACCAAAGTTGTCATTGGAAGTGACGTTTCTCTTATCGGTATGAGTATAGAAGGTATATGTTACTAGGGAACACTTTTAATTAGTAGGTTTGATAGTACTTTTACGTACAAGGATCAACATTTTCAACGTTAAAGCGAGTATACAATAAAACATTACTGTTATTAGAATAATAAGTTCATCTACACAAGTACACAATAAATTGGTTTAAAAATAAAACGTAGTCAACATTTTCAGTGTTAAGTCGAGTATACAAAACAAAACATTAGGTACTTTTCTAAAAATAGGTTTATCTACACATCTACACAATACATTTTTGGTTTAATAATAAAACGTAATTAACATTTTTAGCGTTAGCCGAGTATAAAAAACAAACCATTACTTTTATTAGAATAATAAGTTCATCTACACATCTACACATTAAAATGTTGATTTAAAAATAATATGTAATCAACATTTTCAGCGTTAAGTTGAATTCTGCGCTCTTCTAAAATTCCCCCAGCTGTAGAAAATACTCTTTCGCTTGTAGCGGAACTTGCCGGTATGTTTAAAATTTCTCAAGTTTTTTTAACAGTGGCGTATTTACACTGTTTTTCCAAAATCCTAAAATGTCATCTACATTTCCGAATTTTAATTTAGCATACTAATTTAGTTCTGTTTCGACATCATCCTAATTACATGTGTGATCGTCAGAGCTATCTCTAAGTGTAGAAAGATAAGAATCTGATGCTGATGTGCCAGTTTTAAGTCGTTTGCTATGTATTTCATCATTATCATCTATAGTTTTATTTGCATTATAATCTTCTCTTTTATGTGAAGGTATGAACTTTAAGGATTTATAATTAGGGTCCAAAAATAAAGCCACATAATGTAACTTGTTTGGCACAATTTGTGATTTAATGAATTTAAAAGTTGCTGCACCCTGCAGTTTTTTATTCGTTACTAAATATTTAACGTGAAATTAACGTGAAACGTGAATCACGCCTTGGAAATTTTCACTCACGTTCACGCACGTTCACGTCACGATTTTCAAATATTAGTCACGTTCACGACGTGACACGCCGTGACACGACGTGACACGACTGTTTTCACGTCACGCGCCCATCCCTAATCCCTATCATCGCGGTTATCCGCTATAGCCTAAGTAAAATTAAAGTGTTATGTTGCGCATTTAATAATTCAGATTCCTATCTTTTCTTTCTCCTCCTACAACCATATATTGTTTTTCTTCTTCTTTATCAGACCGGATTCGTCCACTTCTAGACATATGCATCTCCAATAAGTCTCCATGCTTGTCGCTTGTTTTCCTTATATCGTCGGCACATCCTTTTTTTTGTCTCGATCTCCATCTTATCACTCTAGATGTCCACCTGTCTGCATCTTGTCTTGCAACATGGCCATTGCCATTTTAGGTGTGCTATTTTCTCCATAACGTCTGTTACCTTTGTTCTTCGTTGGATTTCAATATTTGTTATTTTATTTCGGAGACTTATACCCAACACTGTGTTACTCTTAGTTTTTCGGCACTTTTTTGTGTAAGAATCATTGTTTCCATCCCATAAGTTATTACGGGGAGAGTACAGCTATCATACACTTTTTTCTTAAGATTGATCGGAATTTTTTCTGTGTTTTTGCTATGTTAATATTAAGTTCACATAGTTTATATTTCTCCAACAATTTGTAACGGGTTAAAACGACAATTACGACCTCGCGCCAGTTTGTAACGGTACGACACGGTATTTACGAAAAGCTAAAATAAAACTAAACGACTAGCGCGTGCAATAACTCAAAATCGGGAATGTATAACATAGGATCGCTGCCCCACGCCCGCTACAAAAGGGTTTGCCGACTACCTTCAGCGGAGCAAGAGGGGGGTTCAACACGAGATAACCCAAGGACAACGGCCTAATAAACGGTAAGCAGATCTAGAATGATAAGGCGCTACCACAATTCCATACTTGGGAAAAATATGCTCAGGTGAACCCACTGAGAAAAAGTGGAAGCATAAATGGTTTCACCTTTTAACTATACGCTTGGCAGTATTCTGGTCAGCGAGCCGGCAGCGTCATCGGACTTACCTTTCGAAAGTTCACTTGAACAGCTGGCCAAGCTCCTCTTACAACTGTAAAATACAATACACAAATCGCATGCACAATAACAAAGAAAACCACAGTTAAATGGGCATGCAATGTATTCGCAAAATATTTGGATATATAAATCCACATAAAAATATGAAATGGGTTAGTATACGGTAGTTATGTGTTCTTCTTTTTCTTCGTTCTTATATGGTTTCCCATATAAGTAGACATAAACTGGCTGTATTTTTCTTTTAAGCTTCTTCTGAAGTCGACGTACAGCATTCACGCCATCGCTTTGGTGGTCTTCCTCGTGTTCGTTTGCCTACTGGTTTGTTGTTTTTGGCAATATTGGCTAACCTGTTATTATCCATCCTTTGTATATGTTTTCTTCTGCGTCATACCAGTTGGGCTATGTCCTGTATATTGCTCATTTCTTGTAATTCTTCGTTTCTAACTCTATCATAGAGTCCTCATCAACGGTATTGTTTTTGATGTATCTGCTCTGGTTTCTGAGGCGTACGTCAGGATAGGTCTTATAATTGTTTTATATATTCTAGTCTTACCATTGCAGTTGAGATATTTATTTCTCCACACTGTCTTTTAAACATTCTGAAATGCGGGTGGCTTTTATTGTTTGATTTTTTACCTCTTGTATCCCTGCTTGTCGTAAGAGACGACTAAAAGGGTTGGATGAAACAGGTTAGAAGCCTACCCGCCGTAAAAAATAACAAATCGCTTACAAAACCGAACAAGCCTCGGTAGTTAGGTAAATTGCGTAATCTATTAAAATATTCGGTAAACTTGACATCTACTATTGACATTGCTGCTAAACAATATGAACATCAAACTATCGAAATGCTGAATCAAAAAGCAGTAATAAAAGGCAGTATTCAACTAAACAAGTTGCAGTTGTGACACATTACAAATGCTACTACATAAAGTTAAACAGAATCATGTAGGCTGACGGTAAATGAACTGTAATGACAGGTAAACAACTAAAATGGTTTGACAAATGCAAAAAGGCACACAATAAAAGTTAAACGACTGCGACGTTAAGTCAACTATCCGATGCTCCGGCGAAACACACTGTATACGTTAAATTCGCACTGTAAAATTTAATACAACGTACGGTAGAAGCTTGGCTTAGCTATACTCGGTGTCCTATGTTGCTGCGACGGCTGCTGTTTCCAGACCTTGCAGAAGACATGTAAGGAGGACTGCACCATAACGGTAAGCTGCTGCTGAGCGTAACCATGGGGGTATAATCCACTAGTGAAAGCGAGATCAAAGCACGCACGGTTTTGCAGAACGGTAAAAAGCGCTAGCTTCACGAAACAATGATAAGCCGCTAATGAGTTTCCACAGACAGTCCATCAAACGACGTAATTGGAGCGCTACTCCACGAAACGAAAAACTCAAGGCTTATATTACACGACAACAATACCCAGTTCTCGCGGAGGCGAGAGCTACCATGTGCAGTTCATAAAGAGTCCAAGAAATGCGAACAAAACACTTGCGTGCGAAACAAAACAGGTGGTACACAACACACACACCAGGGTATGACCGTTGGGCGTTAAAATAGCACCGAAATCAAACGTCAAAAACCCTCGCAAACGCAATCGCCGAAGGGAAGCGTCGCGGGAGTGCCAATTTAAATACCAACTGTTGCTTTCAGACGGCGGATCGATTCTGTCTCGAAAAATGCGCGCAGACCTTTCGATCGATAAGTGGTGGGGCGCGAGAACTGAAGCTTGCTCTCTCGAACGCATGGCATCTATCTCTTAATTTCTCGCCAGAAACATGAAGAAATACAAGTCACAGACGGATCGATATTTTAACAAGCGAATAATCTTAGCGCGCCAATAAACCGAAACAGAGATACACAGAATGAGTGCCTTCAGAACCGTTGGCTGTAAGCGAATAACACAGCTGTGTGCGCTAGAAAGCCACTGAATACCTGCACAAAATTCGATATGCTCAAATTCAGGCGGAATAATTCGAAAAACCCATAGACAAATGGGGTCGTAATTTAGGAAATAACGCTAATTAGTCGTACTTTCATGCAATCTAAAAATCTCCTTACAAATGTTTCTCCTATACATATTTTATATTGTCTCTCCGTCTATTATCACTATCTGATCATCCGCAAAGAGCAATGTGTAGAGGTTATCATTTCCTATTAGCGCACTATTTATGTAAATTTAAAAAAAAAAGTTGGTGACACCCAACCGCTATGTCTCAAGCCTTTAGTAATTATGAATTCCGCTAATAGTTATTGTCCACTTTTAATGCAGCTGGTCTTACTAAGTATACCGGGTGACAATGAGACCAGGGCCATGCATTTATCTCTTTTATTTATGGATGAATTTGGATGAAATTTGATACAAGAATACTAGACATAATTTCCGATTGAGATACGGTCGACTTCCGGTTTTACCGGAAGTGACACTAATTTTAGTTTTTTAAACGGAACATCCTGTATATTTTATGTTTTTCGGAATCTACAACTCAAATTACATACAACAGTGTTGCCAAATTTGCTTAGGTATTATTAGTTATTACATAAAAATATTAAAAAGAAAATAATTAATTAATTTTCAGTTTCAGATAAAGTAGTGCATGATGCATATCGTTAGATTGGTAATTACATTTTCTATCTAATGGCAAAATGGCCTGTAGTAGGTGCCATTTAAAAAGGTGACTTTTGCTTAAAAAGCGGGTTTAGCAAATAAAATGTTTTTAATTAAAGATTTCTTATTGACCTTATTGATCAAATAGCTATTATTAAGAGTTGCTAGAGTCAATTAGAATAGATTTTTCTAAGTCGAGATCTACTATGGTAAAAAATAAAAATTAAAAAGAAATGTTGACAAAAATTGAAATTTGGCAAGACTATTGTATGTAATTTGACTCGTAGATTCCGAAAAACATAAAATATATAGAGTGTTTCATTTAAAAAACCAAAGTTGGTATAATTTCCGGTAAAACAAAAAGTCAGCCATTTTGACTATATCTATCGGCCAATCAGAAATTATGTCTAGTATCTTGGTATAAAATTTTATCCAAATCGATTTATAAATAAAGAAGATATAAAAATGGCCCTGATCTCATTGTTACCCGGTATATTGATGATATTTTTGTTGATGTTATTTCTATAGCTGCCCATAGTTTATATGACTTTTTCAAGATTTATCCTTCCGCTAAATGTGTGTTTTCAGAATTCTTTGAAGTGCCAGCATTGCGCTGTTAATAGTAATTTTTCTTCTCCTGAATGTGTACTGATTCCGGTTGAAATTCCGGTATTTATATAATTCTGCAATCTTCCGTAACTTTATGTCAGTACTATTTCGATTGATTTTTAATGCAAAGCAAAGAATTCAGATAAAATTACAACTTTGAACAACTTCTATTGAAGGCATTTTAATTGATATAAGAAAGTTTTATTACTCAAACACTAATTTAATCAAATGTTAATAAATTTGATAGCCGAAAGCTTCGTTAATTTTATAGTATATGTTATAATTATGCTAAAAATGCGAAATTTCTAACCGCAAATATCGAACTTTAAATGTAAATATTTCAAAATTTTGTGAATGATCCGCATTTTTTTACTAAAATATGTTCTAGAGATGCTAAATTATTGATCTGTATAAATAAAATGTTTGCATTGAGGTACTTAATGTAGCCATACTGGTACAAACATGTACGATTTTTTGGTCAAAATATTAGCATGCTGCTATCACAAATTTTGGCCCAAAAATCATACATGTTTGTACCAAATAACCATCCGAACGGTATGGCAATTATATTTTTGGATAATTGGTGTTTATATGAAGTAGTAAAAAAAATTGAAGCTTGCCGTTATTATTTTTTTTCAATGAAAAAATTACCAGTTTGACCTAGTATAGCGGCCCACCATACCCTTCTTATCAGTATGGCACATAATTTCCGTCTGGGGTTTAGGGACCTTGTCTATCGATTACAACAAAAATTAGCCTTGCCGCTTAAAAAAATATTTAATTTCATTAACAATTTTCAAAAGCCGCCGTTAATATTAGTAACTGCAGTTCGGTTGCCATACTTGCGTTTTTGACACTTACTTGGGCAATATGAAAAGGTTTACTATATACCTACCGAGCTTGTCGCTATGACTCGTAATTCAAGTATTATGGGCTCTTGATCTATTAATAGAGAGTTTGAGCACTTCGACGTTAAACTTCCCGTTAACGATAAAGTCACGTGACTAGTAACGATAAACTTTTACGGGAGGGTATCATTTTAAAGAGTTTGAACACAACAACAACAAACCGTATTTGAACATAACCTCACAATCTGGCAAATATTGAAAGGTTGTAGTATACTTCCTCAGTTTGTTAATTATTGGTAAGTAAATACAAGGAGCAGTAATTACCTAAATAACATAACTATTACAAGAAATTAGGCATCGTAACGCAACCTCACAAACCAATTTAGAGTTTACGGTAAACCTTTACTCTATTCGTAGTGAAATAACGTGTTCCGATAAGTGTTTAGCATTACGGTATTTTCTGCGCCTGAGCAGTTGCCTAAAAATAGCGTTAGCGTATAACGTACAAGGTGCTCAAACTCTCTAATTGTTACTATAATCTGAAGTTTTTCTAGGCGAGCCGAAACACTTTAGAAGATATTATAAAAACCAAAAGTGAAAATTTACAAACAGCAGCCTTTAGGAAACGCAACAAAACGAGTATTTTACTTTGAACAGGCTTTTGGCAGATTCGCGAGAACAATTGCAATTTAAAGGGGGGCATACAACCTTATACAAGATTATAAAGTCAATGGATTATAAACACAGGAAGGTAAACGGTCGCAAAATTTTATGTGTACAAAAGCATGTTGTTGCGGCAAAAATTACTTTTTTGAGAAAATTTTTACAACTTCGAAATTCTAGTGAAAAATTAACATTCGTGAATCTTGCCGAAACTTGGATCTATCAAAATGGTTCGTCAGTCCGTCGTTGGATACACGAATCAGATTTAAAAAGTAATGCTATCAAAATTAAAAGTGAATTATCAAGATTTACCGTTTTACATGCAGGATGTCATTTATTGTAGAAGGGTGTGGCTTTTTACTAAATTCAAAAAATAATGATAGAGATTATCATAAGACAATGGACGGGGACCTTTTCAAAATTGGGTGGTTAAACAACTTATTCCTGCTTTGGCTAGTTTGAAACAAAAATGTGTGGTGGTCATGGACAATGCACCTTATCATTCAGTGCAGTTGGACAAACCACCCACATTTTCTAGTAGAAGGGGCAAAATGCAAGAATGGTTGCGCAACCACAGTATTGAGTTTGATCAACAACTTTGGAATTTAATAAAATCTTTTCGGACTAAGGGACAACCGCGATATTTGGTAGATGAGACATTGCGGGAACATGGACATCGGTTCTTAAATTACTCCCCATACCATTGCCAATATAATCCTATATAATCCTTGAAATGGCATGGGGGTTTTGTAAATCGTATTATAAGAAGCACATCAATTCTCAACCTTCATCCAAGGGTAAGGTTGAGACTTTATGGCTTGCCATACCATTGCCAATATAATCCTTGAAATGGCATGGGGGTTTTGTAAATCGTATTATAAGAAGCACATCAATTCTCAACCTTCATCTGAGACTGAGACTTTATGGCTTGAGTCCATTTCCAAATGTACTCCAAAAATGTGGCAAAATTTTTGTAGACATTGCGAAGAACTTATTTTGGATGATTGGAGAAAACACATGGGAAATTTATCGTATGAAAACATAGCTCCCTTTATTATTTCACTAGGTGAATCTGATTCAGAATCATATGACGATAATGATGATAAAGATTTTCATGGCGAAATAATGGAGAATGAGTGAATAACAGATATTTAGACAAAAATTAAGCAGTTATATGAAATCATACCTTAGAAGTTTGTCAGAGGATGCTTTTTTAAACAGTTTAACCAAAATTAATAAGCAATATAATCATATGATGCAAAAGTATTAAGATATCAAGGGAGCATTTGTTTTAGTGCTTGTTTAGATTATTGTAATCTGTTGATCAACTAAAATCATCATCATTATGTGGAGGCAGTGTAAAATTATCTCTGATCTTTTGAATTTTGGAAAGGAAAAACAGTAATTCAGCGTAATAATGTATTAGTTATTTACTATACAAGTGGGATAAGGGCATCACTAATATACGCGTGTGTAAGTTACAAACGCGTGCATAGCACGAGTTAAGTAAGCACACAAGTATATTAATGATGCATTATCACACGTGTATTGTACAAAACTTTATCTGCAACTGCCTAAAATCGAGAAAAGTGCATTAAGAGAAATCTGAGCTCTGCCATTTTCAAAAGTATTTTAGCAGACAAATGCCATTGTGTCATTTATTTGACACTATTTTAGGTAATGAAGCCATTACACCACCCAGTTAAGTAATGAAGCCATACATAACTGAGTGGTGTAATGAGCTTCATTACCTAACTGAAATAGTGCCAAATGAGTAATGTAATGAGTTACTTATCCCGCTGGAGTAGATAAAATAATTTACTACCTACTTATTACTATTTTGGTGTTGAAATGTTATGTGACAAATGTGAAAATCAACATGATGTAAAATCAGAAAGCCATCCATTTGACAATTATTTACATTTTTCACATGTAAATTTCTATAAGACCAATATTGCTCAATTGCTCTACTAAATTTATTTGGCATCAGTTGGTGACGTCTTTATCCTTCCACACCAGCCAGCATGTAAAATAAAGTGGCATATTCATATCATGTACACAATTCTTATCCAAATTGCAATAAACATTAATATTGAATGCTTTTATTATGCATTATTTCTCATTTTCGTTTCTGTCTTCAATTATCAAATCATTTAAATTTTTTATCCTTAATTTAAACAGAGATCCGGCAACAATGTACCTATTCAGAAAATATAACCTTAAACTGAAAACAACCTAACCTAACACAAAAACTGTTAATTACTGTCAAATTCTATTACGGAGTTTGGTTTACAAAACTTTGACAGTCATGTTGAATATGATTTGCAAACAGATAATCATCTTGAAAGTTTAACATTTTGCGAAATAAAGTAAAAAATTTGCTAAAACCAATTTATATTTAAATAAGTCATACATGTGTTGATTATATCAGATAGGTACCTATTCACCATTTCATAATTATTAGATTCTTCATAAAACCTTATTGCAAACCTCTCATTAGACACATATTGACCCTGTTCAAGGTTACGATATGAGGTAGGACGCCACTGCTTTATACTCACAATGTTAATTCAATATTTCAAATTTTTGTACCCGCCCAGCACGCCAATGGAAATTTAGTTCAAAAAGGGAATTATAAAAACTTCGCTAATGTGACATAATTTAGCTTTGTCACAGCTCCAAAATATTCCTCATACACCATTCTAATTTTATCAGAATTTATATTATGTAAGTACACGCGCACGTAGAACAAAACCTGTGAAAATCCGTTCAAGTCCAACATAACCTTAAAATTGTGAAATGTATTCCTTGAGTTCCTTACGACTTGTTCACAAAAGCTTCCGTTCACTTTCAACAAGCCCAGGATCTTTGGCCAAAAATCATTATGACTCGCTAGGTATCACCCCAAAAGCCAACCAAGCCGATATAAAAGGGGCATATTATAAACTGTCTATGGCTTACCACCCGGACAAGAATAAGGGCAGTGACGAGGCAGCTCAAAAGTTTAGGGATATCTCAGAGGCGTATGAAGTACTAGGAAACGTTAGACTGCGTAAACTTTATGATAAAGGTATTTGTAATAATCCGCAAAGTTGTAGATAAATGACGGAAGTTTTGTAGGACTTACCCATATAGGTGTAGATGTATCAGATGACCCAACGACCAAGTTCTATAAGTCGAGAGAACATAGGTCACGACCTCCATCTACTGGACGAACCCCCATATATGATTTTGATGAATGGTCAAAATCGCATTATGGAGCAACTTTTGCTCGTGATATGGAACGTAAACGCAAAGCCGAATTTCGTAAACATGTCGTTGATCAAGAAGCTCATGACTTACAAACTGCACGCTTGCTTGTCGTAATGGGAATAATGCTAGGAATTCTTATGTATTTTTCATATGGTGCGAGAGATGCAGATGAAGTTACATATGTAATAGGCGATGCAACTATAACACGTAGAGTACCACGAAATGATCGATAAGCAAAATTTTAGTATTAAATTTGTTAGGGCTATAGAGTTTTATTGTATATAAATTTTGTTGTATGTTTAACAACAGTGAACATTTTATTTTTATATAGACTTACATCTGTGTTAAAATGAACTAGATGCTATAAATAATTTATAGATCATTGTAAATATTATTTATTATGCTGTCACAATATCTAATTTATACTATATTTTTTCCTTATAGTACTAAACTTCAATAAATATTTACAAATTAAACAATTTGTAATTCTAACTAAAGTGGCAATAGTGTAGGAAGTAAATTAAAATCATGATTCGAATTACGGTTTCCCGACATAATTATGTTGCTTTGCACTTCTGGACTGTTGAATTACCATTTTTCCTGAAGTTACCGCTTTTGTTTAAGAGTTGCAGCTTTCAGAATTGCATTTAACGTAATTTTGTGATATGTTTGAAATGAAACTACATTATTTACTATTACGTGTTCACAAAACTCATTTCAAGCTTACTTTTTCGTGGGTTGGCAATATAATAACTAGTTACTTTTATTTCTACGTATCTGCTGAGCTGGGTAACCATTCGATGTTGTGATGCAATTACCGTCGCTTTCCTCTGAAGACTGGACTATGAGGTAGAGTAACAAGACTACATACAAAACCTATACATACACAACTTGGAATCAGCACAATGGGCCCACATTGAGGCCTAAGTGCACGTCAACTTATTTCATCCTCCACACAAAAAATTCCAAACAGTAAATGTATCAAAGTGAAATTTTTATTTCATTAGTTTCCATGCAATGATATTGTCCAGTACAAAAAAGTATAAAAAGTTGTTATTTTCAATCATTCCGTAAAATGGAGTTGTGTCTGAATTTGTTAATTATGTGTTCAATTTCGATTTCAGATTTGCGTGAAAGATTTAAAAGTAACATAGGGATGTCTGAAGAACAACTCTCCTATCTCGTAAGGAACGAGGAGAAAATGGCGGACACATTTTGTCATGTATGTTTATTTGTCTGCGTGTTTCTTGGAATTTTTAAATTTTAATTTCAAATTCAGATAGAAGACGGAAAAGTACAATAGGAATGTCTGAAGTACCAACCTCCTACCTCGTAAGGAAATTTAAAAATATATTTTAAGTAAAATTTTAAATGCTGTGTAGAAGTGTAGCATTTTCTACTGGTTTTGTTTTCATAAATAAATAGTTTTATATTGACATTTTCAAATTGCTCTCGTTTTTTAATGTTGCTTTTATGTAATGGATCATAGCTGTTGTGTTTCTATAAAACAAAACATAACATAGATAAAATACCCAGGTATACTTTCACATCTCTTTGGCATGAAGGTTGGCCATGACAGTTTCCCCAATTCAGTTGTGTAAAATTACTTTGTGCTTAAACGAGGTTTAAATTTGAGGTTATGGTTACCAAATGCTTTTAGGTTAGAAAACGTGACACACCTTCAAATGCAGTGTTGCCATATTTAAGCAGAATTGAAAATGGAACTTAATAATTTTTATCTACCCCAGTGGGATAAGTAACGCATTGCGTCACTCATTTGACACTATTTCAGTTAGGTAATGAAGCTCATTACACCACTCAGTTATGTAATGGTTTCATTACCCAACTGAGTTGTGTAATGACTTCATTACGTAACTGAACTAGTGTCAAATGAATGACATAATGACATTTGCCTACTAAAATATTTTTGAAAATGACAGATCTGACATTTCTCTTAATGCACTTTTCTCAATTTTAGGCAGTCGTAGATAAAATTTTGTACAATACATGTGTCATAATGCATCATTAATATACTTGTGTGCTTACATAACTCGTGCTACGCACTCGTTTGTAACTTACACACACGTATATTAATGATGCTGTTATCCCACTTGTATAGTAAATAACTATTATGTATGTATCCAGTTTCAGTAATTGTGTAATTAGAGACATTTTTAATTAAGTACGTGGAATGTCTTGCAATACTTCAGATTTTACACATTTCTCCACATGTACTATCAAAGTAAGCAGTCCATCTGGCAACAATATTATGTTCTGTCAAGTGACAGTAAATTTGTTAGAGGTTATGCAACTAAATAAAAATTACGGCTCTGTTCCTGGGTGCACTTGACAACAAAAATCTAAAGCCAACCTTCATGCCAAAAAGATGTGAATGGAATATAGGTACCTATACACTGTTTTACTTATTTATTTATGCGATAAAGGTATTCTACAGAGCTACCACTAGTAGGCAGAGCTGGGCCGGGTACTGATAAATTGTACTCGGGTACCGAGTACCAAGTACATGCCTTAACTGAAGAACGAGTACAGAATACCGAGTACTATACTCATTGCGCACCCTGTCGAGTACAGTACTCCCGAGTACAAGTACTCGAATTTCAAGAGTACTATTTGCAAGTACATGTTTCTTCTTTCACCACTTTTACTTAACATTGTTTTCGGTTTTTCGTTGAATTATAAATCCTTTCCATTTCGAATTCTTAAATTTTCCAAAGCAGCTTATTTTGTACCTGGATCGAGTTCCTTTCGTTCGCGCAATGCACTTTTGACCTGTGCTATTTCTTATCCCAGGCCGTTGTAATGCGAGCTTTTTTTTGGAAACGAAATTTTCGTCCGAGGCACTTGCTGTCTTCACCTGCGCCCGCCGTCACCGGCGCGGCTGAGGTTTGATTTTAATTAAGTCAGATTACGTGCGCTCAACCAATTTCTATGAGCTTTGTGTTTCTAAGGGCTGATTATGATCAGGTACGATGGCGCTTTTCTGTTTTGTTATTCCCATAGTAATTAAAATTTTTTTTTTCTTGGCTCTTTATTAACAGTTTCATCCACGAGTTTATCTCGGAGGCCAAGTTATTAGCCTAATCGCATTTTCGACACTTGCTGGCGTTCTGGTATTAGCTGCCATTTGAGGGTGCTTCCGCTGCAATCACCGGTGCATACACTGCGATTTCAACAATGTGTGTAGCTGTTCACGTCCAGCATATGTTTCGAGGTAAGTGCTACTCTGGGATTAAATATCAACTTATCTTTAATACCAGGAATTCACATCTGTGCATTTTAAACCCGTCAGTATTTGAAGGTTAAATTCATACTTTTTGCAATGATTAACATGTAATTTTTGATTGCATACATGCTCTTGTTTTTACATTTAAATTCTTATGCCTATATTTAATTATGCTCAGTATTTAAAGCTACAATTTTGATGTGTATTGGCCCTCTGTAAAAGGTACAGTCACGCTTTTTTATTTCAATAGCCTAAACAGAAGGAATTATTAAATGAATGAGGTATGCATATCCCATGAATAATTTGAATTCAGTTACTAGAATAACCCGAAAGGGGTTTTTTGTTTTATGCGTGCCGCAACCTTCAGTTAACGCACACAACTTTGTTATCACATTATTTGCATTTTAATTATCCTGATTATTTATGACTGATACTTCCAGACTTTTTATTACTTACTAGTTAAACGCTAGTCACTTGCAGTTTATTTCCTCTTATTATTTGAAATCGTTTGATTTCTGGCGTCCATTTCCTTTCCTTGTTTGAAGACATTCCAGGGTACACAGCTGATGATTTGAACCTACGACCCAAGGCCGCCGAAATTTGAGCTGGCTCGGCCATCGCGGTAAGTAAAGAGTTTTCAGAGCTGCCGTGGTGTATAAACTGTAGGGGGGTTGATCTGCGATTTTTCCTTACTACCATTGCTTAATTTTATTAATTAATCGTAGGTCGGCTTCTTTATTGTTTCAAGAGTAGCGGCAGCTTATAGGGTTAGTTATGATAGCGTGTTGTATTTGAATCGTTGGAGGGTTAGAGTGTTGTCAGCTTGTCAGTCGCTTCGCCTTCTCGTTCAAACAGACACCGTCAAACACAGCCAAGTCCAGACTTGCATGGCGCACTTGCGCTTGCGCGTTGGGTATTAAAGTACTCGGACAAATGTACTCATAAAAGACGCGGGTATCGGATATTTCTACCCAATGTGATGACGGGTACGAATACAGAGTACTTTATTGAAAATTGTACTGGGTACCGAGTACAGAGTACCCGAATTGTACTTAGAGTACAGTATTTGAGTACTTTTACTCGAGTACTGTCCAGCTCTGCTAGTAGGTACATAACATAACAATAGAAATTAATTTAGCTGAGAACTAACAAAAAATCAGAAGACAAATTGCCTATTTTTTAAAAACTTTCATATTTTACTACGTATTGAATTAATGAAAATCGATATGCAAACGCTGAACAAAGGAGCATCACAACCAAGGTTGGTAATGTACATTTGTTCACAGAACAATAATGGTTTTTCACTGTTACGGGGAAAACTACGACCCCACAACAAAACAAAAATGCTCCAGTTAGCTTAATAGAGGAGAGTTGGGTGTTTGGCTGTAAGAATTGCTTGCTCACAAGAATCGAATACAAGTATCTTACACATATCTGAGTAACTGTTATGCGCCACCTGTTCGTCAGCCAGAAAATGATGTGGTATACTTCTCACCAGGATGGAAGCGGTTTTCCACAGCTACAGGAAGTTGTCAGCTTCAAGAGGATGACTTACCTTCAATAGCTGAAATGCTTATCTTTGCTTCAAAAATTCGCGTAGCTCTATTCCGCTTCAAAAATAAATTACAACGTATTAAATTCACGAACAGATATTGCAAAATGCAGATACACTTATTGCGAGTCACAGCTGCTGGCTATAAATAATCCTACTGTCTATCTGCGGCGTGACGTCATGTTGCGCTTCATGAAGATGTCTCTGATGTTTTCTGTGGTACAATTTCAAAGTATCAATAGCTTGGTGATAGGCTTGCAACAATTCGCATAAGATGCTTCAGCACTCCCAGCTGGGAGGTACCCAAGCTTTCGTCCCATTAAGGCGGTTAGTTTTCTAATTAAAATATAACGTATTCGGAATGGCGACAATTCACAATAATCATTTCTTAATTAACATATTTAATTTAGCTTTAGAATGCAGCAATTTGGTCGGCGTCGACGACGTCGTGAATGCAGAATATAGAAGTCATCGCTTGTAGCTAATGCGAAAGCGGCCCGATCGGAACCATAACGGCGGCCTTGAAGGTTGGGAGGCAGGGGCTGCGGCAACTCAGAGCACCGTTATACTGACAGGCGTGAAGATCCCCCCAGGAATGTGGAAGGGGTGTGCGGCAAGAAGATATTGGAAGACAACATTTTCCGCATATCCGATCAATGACAAAAATGAAGATTCACCTCAATGCGACAAGACGGCACTTTGAACCTTTATACTTGTAAGTTATGTTCTGGGAATGTTAAATCCGACAAAATCGAAAAGTGCATGTAATTGCCGATATCTTCCAATCACGGCGACATAACACTGAAATGTCACACATTCAAAACTACACCCTACGATATCTGCCGACCGACGACTGACTATTTCAGTGGTTAAAATAAAAATGGTTAAAATAGTGACATTAGAACAGTCCAATTAAAGATTATTTCGTAAGTATATTTAAAGCCAAGAAAACTAAACGAACAACTTAGTAATAGACAGAAACTTCGCGTAAAGTATAAAAGTGGAAAGCAACGTCCTACTGCAATATATGAAAAAATCATGACAGGAACTCTATAGAGCTACGTTGAAGAGGGCAACTTGTTATAAATGGGGAATAGTATGGTATGAAAGAGTTGAGCAGCGCTGATGTATATCATTAAAAAAACTAGCTGAGAAAAAAAAATCGAAGGTGTTCACAAAAAAACAGAATGGTACAAAACTGTAACGTTAGTCCCCGCATCAAATTTACATAAGGCACAAATAGTATGTTAGAAATTTGAATGGCGCTAAAACCGTTACAATCATCGCGTGCATCTTCATAGCGTTCGGATTCTCTATACGGAGATGCTAGCCACTATCCGCATACGTATCCCAAACCTGTACGCGACGCAATTTCTTCTCCAATCCCCTCTAGAAATGTCCCAGATAGCGAGGTGCCTGAAGAATATAAGAGAAGATTCCGCAGCTAATTAACTTCACTTGAGACCTAAACCTGAACCCGATCCTGATCAGATCCAGGTCCCCTCGGAGCCGGGCCCTCGTTCCTTGCTAAAGAATTCCTTTGTCTGCCTGGCAACGGTACACTCGGTCCCATCTTGCCAAGAATCCCGATTAATTTCCACACCAACCGTTCCCCAGGTTCATATAGCCCTAACCGCTTTTTAAACTTAACCTAGAGCGCGACTTACCTGAATACTAGGAGAAACCTCCAGGCCGCCGGCATAATCCAGGTACCTCGACGCAGGCAAATTAGCCCGCCTGATGTGAGTCCGAATCGACCGAAATCTTCCAGCGGTCACCGGAGATTCTAGCTGTAAAGAGCCGGACTTTGTAATAGGTAAACATTTCCAGTTTATATTATTCCGAGTGGTCCAAACGTATTCACCACGGAAGTACCACGTTAAGCCAGACGTAATACACTCGCCGTAAACGTCACTAACACCGTAATACACGTAATTCAATTAAATTTGCCCGCACCCAAAATATAAGTAATCAACGCCATTTTGCCGCCGCAAATATAGTTTGTTTCGGACGAATCGTTTGGATCCCAAATACATCGGAGCTAAGAATCATCCATGCCTATGCCACCTGTGCTTACTTCAAGTGCGTTCAGGGACGGCAAAACCAACGTGCGGTTTGGGTTGCCGAGCGTCCAGAAGTATCGAAACGTTGAACCGCTCCGCTTAAAGAATTTTATTTACATAGTATTTTTTAATTAAGAATTAGTTTGTATCTAGTAAACATAATATACACTTTATTTTTATATCTGTTATTCATGTCTTTATACATTAGTAGAATGAACCTTGACATCTGAGCTTAATCCGAAGCAAAAGTAATTGATTGACGCCCTTCGCGGAGACAAACATTTAATTTACCATTACATTACATGACTGCCCGAGCACGGGATTAGAACTCAAATTTATAAACAGGAAATTTAAATGTACCAGTAACCAGATTGGCGCCTGAGCTCCGAATACACAGTAAACCTGAAAAATCCCGAACCAGTAAATGTTATTTAAATAATATGCAAATCCTGTTACAGTATACCAGTAGAGAAATGTCCCAGTGCCAGATCCTATGGACTGCCCGAGACCGCCGAAATATCCGTCTGCGTAAAACCGCCTGTAAATACCGGATGTACCTATAAAGATGCATGTAAGAGTGTACCTATGTATGGCCTGCCGCCCAGGTAGCACGAATGTTTACCCCCAAGTCGTTCACTCCTGAAGCGGACTAATGTTACCGTAAACCCGGATGTTAGCAGCAGTTTGCAGACTCACCGTCGAAGCTTGGAGGAGAGAAGCACTCTTGAAACAAAAATGAACAAATGTCTAGCGCTAATTTGAAAAAAAAATTTATAAATTAAATACACAAAAATCTTACTTCTAACCACAAAAGTAATTATGCTATCCCCTTCAGCGCATTTCGAAGCCCAAATGTATCGATTTTGACAACTATCCGAGCCCGTAGCACGCCGACGCGTTTATAGCATGCTTCGCCCCAGAGAAAGCTCAGATATACTTTCTGAAAGGTGGCCCCACAACCTTGCTGCACGTGTGTGAATGTGATCTACAAGTGGGAAATTTTATTAACGAATATCTGTACACACAGCTAAATTTAAACCTTACTTTCGAAGCAAACGTATACCCTAAATGACTAATATACAATGGTCGATAAATTCTACGGCGAGGAAATCTGTGTTATCAATTTCCCTTTAGTAAAGATACTTTGTTACTTACCCATTACCGTAACTTGTAAAACTGTTCAACGTACAAGCGAATATCATAGCAATACATTATAGTTTGAGGTATTTGTTGCCTGAAGGAGTAACCTCAAAAGTACCTACTACAACAGTTCCGGAATAAAGTGCTTCGTGGAGTAATAACTTCGCTCTGGTAAGTGCCAAATGCAACTATACAGCCAGATTTAAGTGTAAAATCAGTGAGAGGAGAAATACAAAATTTCAGTGTAAAATATAGTAAAAGGATGAGTATACACCCCAGTGAACTTGTAAACAAGTCAAAAAGTCTACTCAACGAAATGAGACGTTTAAAACACTTAAAACCATCAGACTTGCCTACCGAAACGCGGCCTCTTTAATCGTCCTACAATTATTGAATTATTACGTTAAAATGCCCTGGGTTCGCTAGCTTATTCAGTCGGTGACTCTTTTTCATCGCCAGTGCAGCTAAGGGTAAGCTAATATTGTTTAAGGCCAGCTCGTGGACACCTGAAATGCAGTACTTACAAAGGCAACCACAATGGCAATAAAAAGTCCAACGGTTTATATAAAAAGGCATATAATCAGCAATTAGTAGAAAAGCCAAACTAAATTAACTCGTCAAATAACGATTTTCGTGGGACTGAGTAGGTTTATACCGACAAGTGGTATCTTCTTATTCGGTGGTGTTTCCTGAATATGAAAAATCATGTTGTTGCTTTCTCAGCCTGTGGAGTGAGGAGCTATGGCGTCACAAAGATGGCCATGCATTTTTGACTTCTAGACAAGGGTTACGGAGATATGGACGGGGCAATGATGTCATTATTTTCTAGTTAGCTTGAAATTCATCGTAATCACTTAAAAATGAGTATGTTTCGTTATAGAGAGTATGTTTCGTAATAAAAAGTACTTAGTGAGGCATCATTAACATAGGAACATATGTATGTATGTATGTATGTACGCCTATGTGTATGTATCTGACAATATATCTATATTGCTCCCCTCCTTTGTCGTTTTTATCTTCATTTTGCCTATTTTTCCTTTCATATAATTCATATTGTTTTCCTCTTTCCCATTTGAGTAGTTTGTTATCTTATTTATGTTTTTGTGGAAATTTATCTAGTGGCCCTCATATAAGTTTTGTGTACTATCTAGATGTAACAGCAAGCTTTTGAAGAAAATTGCATAACCGGAAGTATGGTGTTTGCTCTTGTGATTTTTCAGTTTTTCTCGATATTTTTTAAAAACGGATCGATTTTTTTAAACTTTACAAATTAAAAATCAAATTTTTGGCTAAATAAGATAACTGTAAGGAAGTTGTGTGTGTGTATCGCACCAGATTTTTTAAATACAGTACCAATTAAAAACAGACCGTAATGTTGACGCCTTTATTTTACTCGATATACATTTTCCGTGATTTTATTTACCTTCCTCTTTGTGCACCAATTGCAAAATGTTTTATAACATTTTTCGTACTGCCTTTTGAATTGCATAGGCAAACGTTAGCACTTGCAGTAGGAACAATTTCAGCAACTTCTGTAGGAGTTCAATACCACCACAGTCTATTTCTTATATAGACTGTGATACTACTATCGCTGTCCATCACAATTCGCAAACAATAATAGACGGAATAATAACAAATCAAAATGAAACAAATTGTCAACAACTCTTGCATTTCCATAGTACAAAAAGACGGCAAGTTGATAAATGTCGATGAGTTTGAATTTTTTCTCATCAAATTTCAATCGGTCTTTTTACTAGATAACAGTTGTAGAAAAAATATTGTTTATCTACGACTGTATTATACAGTACTGTTTAATTTCGCAGCAATAAAGTAGCTTTACTTTACGTTATTTTACAAGTACTATAAAGTATCTTTACGTCAGCTGTCAATGTGAAAATAAATGCTTTTCAATGTCAAAACAGATTCTTGTCAATATCCGTCAAGGCACTCTAATGTCATATTTTCTGTCACAGAATAGACGTTAAATTTGTAAACTCGATTTTTTTCGTTTTTAGGAGGCAAACAAAGCTGTGTATATAACATACAACTCGTACATAATATGACTTTAAACACTGGTCTCCTTTATTGACCTCGCTCGGCCATAAAAGAGACTCGTCAAATAAAGTCCTACATTATGTAGGTACTTGTTATATAGCTATTGTATTGTTTTTTGTGCGTTCAAATGAATTTTTTGATTCGGCTGGCGCCTCGTCATAAAAGTGATATTCTCAGCATAAAAAACATTAACTTGGCGCACTTCATACAGAAATAACCGTTTACAGAGAAATTCACAAAAGTATCTCTGCAAAATATTTCTATATTTACAGATATAGGTGAACTCACCTGTTTCTGTTAAATTTAGTTGAGGAGCATTTATTTCAAATACTGCCTTAACATGATTTTCCGCTTCCTTGTCGAGTTCACGTCGCCTCTGGCTTTTATTAAGAATTTGTTGAGTTTTTGGCTTATTTGCTCTACTTTTATAACAGTTCAGTAGGTAACTGTTTATTAATGTACCTGTGATAGGTGCCTCGATCCTTAAAGAGATGGTTACAGCCTTTGCATTGGTAGAGCTTCTGCGATTTCTGCTAAATTTGTAAGTTTTTTCCTGAACCGCTTCATATATCGCATGCGAATGGTTTTTCTCCAGTGTGTATTCTTGTATGTCCCAGCAAATGCGACTTCTGGGTAAATGCGGTATTGGAAACATTGCAAGAGAATGGCCTGTAATGGGTATGAGTCTGCATGTGAACAGCAAGCTGTATCTTTTGAGCAAAACTTGTGCTATAAACGCAAGAAGGTTATGGCTTCTCGCCAGTGGGTTTGAATGTGTCGTTTTAGCGCTGTTGATGCTGACAACTTTTTGTGGCACACTTCGCACTGGTACATGTCATTCTTTGCATGAGTGATGGCATGTGTTTTTAAGTATGTCTCCTGCGTAAACGATATATCACAGATGGGGCAGGAGCAGCGCTTCCTAAAAATGTGGGATTTCAGATGCACATCGAAATGGCGTTTATAGTTGTAGCATTTGCTACATTTGGTGCATTGGTATCATTTTTTCTTGATCGTATGCCACACTTTCGGCAATAGCTTTGTCACGAATTCGTGCCAATCCCTGCAAGCCGATTTTCCAACGTCTATTTATCGAGGCAAAAATGGGCATGTCCTTGATTACGATTCAACATCTCTGGTAAAAAAACTTCGTCAATTCTAGGATTGTTAGAACTGTCGATGTTGTTGTCTTGGTGATTATCTTCATCAGGCGGTTCATCGAAGGCCATTGGTTTGATGTCGTTTGTGATAGTACCTTGCTTCGGCACACTTTCTTCCAGATTGTAGATATGCGCTGCCTGCCTATCATCGTTTACAGGAGATTCATTTCCCATTTGTTTTATTACAGAGAAAATCCTTCAAAAATCTTACATAGCCGTTGATAACGTAGTATTTTTTGTATGTTTTCTACTTTATTCAATTCTTCGATCAGCTTTTTCTTAGGGCGTGCATGTTTATCTGTTTTCTTTTAATATTTTTTTCAGTATGAACCCGCAAGAAACCCGTTTGTATATAAAAACGTAATTACCTTCGTTTAAAAGCCTCTGCCATTTTAGGTATTGTTCTGTGGCCCCCTGCCTGGCTCGGTAACCCCGTGATGCGGGGGTTGCGGGCGTGTTTGATCCACTACTGATTTTCTGGGGAGACAAACGTTTGCTCCTCGCAGCCCCTTCACTTGGTTTTTGCGGAGAGGCATTTTTCCTCCTGGTAGCCTTTTCCACAAAAGCCCCCAAAATGAACTGCACGATTATGGGCAGTTTCAGTGAGAATTCGTCTTCACTATCATTGTCGGCGATGTAGTCGTGCGTGAAAGTGCGTCGAGTGTTTATTCAGTCTTCTTGTGTTTATTATACGTTATATTCCACGCACCATGGTCGTGGGTAGTCGTATTTATGTAATTACACAAGCACTTATGACAAACCTGAGAAAATCCGTTCAAGTCCAACATAACCTTAAAATTGTGAAATGTATTCCTCGAGTTCCTCACGACTTGTTCAAAGAAGTATCCGTTCATTTTCAACAACTCCAGGATCTTTGGCCAAAAATTTATATGACTCGCTGGGTATTACCCCGAAAGCCAACCAAGCCGATATAAAAGGGGCATATTATAAACTGTCTATGGTTTACCACCCGGACAAGAACAATGGCAGTGCCGAGGCAGTCCAAAAGTTTAGGGATATTTCAGAGGCGTATGAAGTACTAGGAAATGTTAGACTGCGTAAACTCTACGATAAAGGTATTTGTAAACAATCTGCCAAGTGGTAGATAAATAAATGACAGAATTTTTGTAGGACTTACCCATATGGGTGCAAATTTATGGGATGACCCTACGACCAAGTTTTATAAGTCAAGAGAATATCGGACACGACCTCCATCTACTGGACGAACCCCCATATATGACTTCGATGAATGGTCAAGATCGCATTATGGAACAACTTTTGCTCATGATATGGAACGTAAACGCAAAGCCGAATTTTATAGACATGCCGTTCGAAAACAAGCTCATGATTTAGAAACTGTTCGGTTGCTTGTTGTAATGGGAATGCTAGGAATTTTTATGGTTTTTTCATACGGTGTGAGAGGTGCAGATGAAGTTACATATGTAATAGGCGATGAAAGTATATCACGTAGAGTACCAAAAAATGATCGATAGTCAAAATTTTAGTATTAAACTTGTTAGGGCTATAAAATTTTATTGTACATAAATTTTGTTGTTCAGCTGCAGTGAATATTTTATTATTATATATTTGCAGCTATGTAAAAATTGAATTAGGTAGTACCTATAAATAATTTATAGATCATTGTAATAGTTATTTATTATATTATGTGTGTCTTATAAGGCATATAAGATGCGCAAGAAAGGATTAGACGTGAGATCAAAGGTTGAGTGTTTGATTTTTTTTAAGTGTCTTAGATACCAATAAGACGCAAGTACAATACAACATGTTATCCACAATCCATAACTTGGCGCTACCCCAAAGAAGATGGATCAAATGACAGTGATTTATAAATTATAAAACACTGGTGTTTTATGGAATATAAAACACTAGTATCTTATGACCGTTATGAAACATTAGTTTTTTGTTTATTAGTAATTAAATAGGTGTAACGTTCTAGACCGGATTTTTTAAATGCATATTTTTAAAGCAAATAGACTCTTTCATACCATTTCTCGAAAAAGAAGCATATTTTGGCCAAAACAACCCTCAAATCAGATAATTTTCTAGACCAGATTTTTGTAAACACATTTTTTTGACAAAAGGTTTCTATTCGAAATTTGCTAATGCTTCAATAAATTTTAAAACGTTCATAATATCTTAAAAAAATGTGTTTTAAAAATCTGGTTCAGACAAACTTGATAGACGAAATATAAAAAATTCCTTTTAATTCAAAAATTTGTATGAAAGCGAAAAATGTTATCTTTATTTCAACTAGTTTTTTTGTCAGTTCCTCTTTGTTTTCAAGATCCGTCAAAATTAACCTATTTCTTTGATATTGATAATACAAGAAAACTTCTTTTTAATACTTATTGCAACTGACTGATTTGTGCTCCTATTGGAAAATCATTGCATCATTAGAAACCAGTCTACTGCATTTATTATCGCCACTCGGAAGAGAGAAACAAGGAAATATCAATAAAATCAAATTTCTCAATACCTACACTTAAAAAAATACATGTTTACATTTCTTTCATGTTCACATTTTTCTATAATGGATTGAAGCTGTCAGCTGGATCTGTAACAATAAAACAATCATAAAATTAAAACTTAGCTTTATCTTACGGCTCATTTAAATTGTTCATCATAATCGGCATCGAAAATTATTTCAACTTTTAAATTACCTACTACTGTAATGGTTACTTGGTTATTTGCACTTGATGTGTTTCGTGTTAATGGACAAGTGTAATAGTCTAAGAGCTGGTGACATTTTTTGGTGATCATTTAGTTAAGGCCTATTTTTTCAGAGAATGTTGCTGGAGGCATGTATAAGTGTCATCTCTAAGGATTCTCCTAGATAGCGGTATCGGAGGGAGGCAGAACACCCCCAATTTGTACTGTCAGTATATGTCAAATTCGAGGTGAGCCGGTTAGGTTTTGTGTCACTTTGTGTCAAAACTGACGGAAAACCTAACCTGCTAAACTCGAATTTGACATAGACTTACAATGCCACCAACCTATTATTCATACGTTTTAATTTCCACAGCCGCCCCTTATGGACTTTTTTAGTGTAAGTTATGTCAAATTCGAGCTTAGCAGGTTAGGTTTTCCGTCAGTTTTGACACAAAGTGACACAAAACCTAACCGGCTCAACTCGAATTTGACATATACTGACAGTACAAATTGGGGGTGTTCTGCCTCCCTCCGATACCGCTATCTAGGAGAATCCTTACAGATGACACTTATACATGCCTCCAGCAACATTCTCTGAAAAAATAGGCCTTAACTAAATGATCACCAAAAAATGTCACCAGCTCTCCTACTATAACTATGTAACTGTAAATTCTTAATTTCTTGTTTTAATTTTCCTCTGATTCTTTCTGCAAGTTATAACAACTTAAGGTAGGTTGGTTAATTTTTCTTCTGTTATGTTGCTTTTCTCTTATATTTATTGTGTTGCGATCAAACCAAATAAAATATTCATGAGACGTTTTTTTTATAACTGGGACCGTTTGTTCAAGAATATTTTAAAGTTTGGTGTAAAGCTGATTAACTTTTAAATTTACATCATTAGAGTGCGTGGAATGCCACTTGAATGAATGAATGAATGAATGAGCGATTGAATGATTGAATGATTTATTATTAGCATAATCTGCCATATACATGTCAATTAAAACGAAACTAATATTTTTATACCCAATCTATGACCTAATTGGTGTTTTTAATTAAATCATAGTCTGAAATTCACTTTCTTAAAATAAAAAATTGGAATGTTTGATGATTTTAGTGTCTTTAGATTTTGTGATTCGCTGCTTGATGTTATATTAAGTGTATATAGTCGTCTTCAGATACCAACGTCTGTTTCCCTTGAAATTTCCGCAGGTATGTTACTTAATACGACATATAAAATACGCCCTATTTTGTTTGTGATTAAGTTATTCCGGGTAATATTCACAAAATCAATTTTGAGTAAGTAATGGTATAAAAGTTTTACATTTAAGTATGTAGTTCAATTAAATTTAGGTCTCCTAATATTAAAATTTCAGAAAATCCAAGTTACCAATAACATCAAATAAATTCATGTACTCACACCATCTTTGATCCGGCTTTCTATAGGTACACAACCAATAAACACAGAGACTAATTATCTACTTTGTTAATTTTAGTACACACTAATTCCCAAGTTAAACTGTCACTAACGTGCGTAGTCCCTATCGTTCCTATAATCCTGTATTTATTCGTAAAAAGTTTACTGAAACAAATTCCATCATGTAACCAAGTTTCTGCTAGCACAGTTAACTGTGAATCACATTCATAAAGAAGCCATTTACTTTTGTTTGTAATCCGCGCACATTTTATATACTTTTTTCTCCGTTATCATGTCTCTAGTAGTTCTCTAGGGGAACTGAACTATAACTTGTAATGCAGCATACCGTATGTATGATACATTTAATTTAAATAATTATATCCAGATATCTAATGGGTATCATGTGATATAACAGTTGTATGTTTTTAACTGGTGGGGTTGTAAGGGCAACCAGAGGGTTGTTTATATTTAGTAGTACCTAACAAAATAACTTGAATTCATAATCTACGAGAAATAGTCACGTTAATGGTTAAATTCCCATTAATTGTGAAAACTAATAAGTAATTGATGATTTGATACGTAGTAGTAATATAGCATTCCCTACTATAAAATTTGACTTCAAGTCACAAATATTATTCAAATATATAATTCAAGATTATTTGATTCCATTTAACGTGATATATTACTACGAAACCAGTAAAACCAGTGAAAGTGAGGGTTGTGGTATGCTGTTGAACTGTTTATCCTAGGGATGTGCGAGTGACGTGAAAACAGTCGGGTCACGGCGGGTCCCGTCGTGAACGTGAGTAATTTTTGGAAATCGGGCCGTGAACGTCAGTGAACGAGAATGAAAATTTCCAAGGTGTGATTCACGTTTCACGTTAATTTCACGTTAAATATTTAGTAACGAATAAAAGACTGCAGGGTGCCTCGCTCACCCGCTGCCCTACACGTGGGAGATCTAGAGCTGGAGCAAGAGGTCATTGTACTTCTGCGTGGAAACCTGCAGCGATGGAGCTTCGCATCTGTGTTGTGTTGTGAATGTTGTGTCTATTATATCTATCTTATAAAGCAAGTTTGGTGCGGCAAATCGTTAAGATATTGTAATTATATTTAGAAATTAATTTAGAAGAATTATTTTTCTAAATTCAATAGTGATTCGAGTATCGACGTTTTTCGACAATTATATTTTGAAATTTACACATCTTAGAATTAGGTTATTTTTAGAATTCTCATTTAATCAAGTTTGGACATATTTATTTTGTAATGTCAGATCAAACTTCAATGTGCTACTAACAAACTGAAAGTACGAATTTAACTTTATGAAGTACCTGAAACTTGTATTTGATTCGCAAAATCAAATAGTTATTATATTTTAAAAGTCATTCAGTATTTAACTATTAGAGAAAGTTGTTAGTTGAAGATTAACTCATTCAGCTGGGAGTTATGAGTCCCATTGCTTGTAAAACTGATTAGTCGAGTCTTAAAGAATAATAACCACATGACATAATTTTAAATGTCAAATTGATTTAAAAGTTACGTCAATTCCTATTTATTGCATTAAGAAGTAAGATAAGTACATACGTGCACTGTACCTGATAGTATTTCTCTTTTAATAATTAGTAGAAGGGTATATTTAATTTGATATGAAAAATAGCTTCAAAGTGGGAGCTATTACGTTTTGACTCACAACTTGGAACTTGATATTAATTGAAATAACACCGCGAGAAGGAGTCATATTACAAACTGGTGCCGGATTATTAGCATTCTTCAAAGGGCGTTTGTGTATGCTTTCAATGTGGTCCTTATTAAATCCCGGCATTTTAAGTTTATTAGCAATAACCTCCATTGAGCGCGATAGGTCTCAATTTTTTTTTGCTTTTTAATCCGTGTTTAAAAAGTAAGAAATTACTTACAACTGTTAGTTATATAAACAAAAGATAGACGGAAAACGTATAGAACGAAACAGGGAAAGGAAAGAAGGGACGAACATGGGAGAATTCGCTAAAATAAAAAGTATATTACAACAAATAGCAGAAGAGATAAATAAAAACACAGAAAAAAGGGGAAGAAGGGAAAAACAACTAAAAGAGAGAATAGATAAATTGGAAAACCAACTAGAGGCCACGGAAAAAGAGAAAAGAAGATTAAATGTTGTCATTAAAGGAATAAAACCAGATAGCCAGCAAAAGAGAAAGCAGCTACGCAGTTTTTCAAAGATAAGCTGAAGGTTGAGGCTGAGGTTTAACAAACAATAACTATAACTAATAAATGTGGAAAAGCAATGAATATAGTAAAGCTGAAAGCATGGGAGACAAAACAGAAAATAATGAAAAAGAAAGCTTAACTAAAAGGCTCCAAAATATACATAGAAAACCATATGACATTACAGGAGAGATATATACAAGCAGAAATCAGGACAATATCGATCGCGGAAAACGGAAAAGAAAAAAAAAGGATACCGAAAGGTTATCATCGAAGATGAAACATATATGTGGGATGATAAGGAAAATTGAGTAGTGGCAACAAAAAACTAAAAGATAAATTAGGAATCCCACAGAAGACAAAAATGGCTACGATTAAGGCAAAAGATTTTGGATATGAGATTAATAAAAGCACAGCTGGGAACGAAAAGAGAGTAAATAAATTAAAGGCACATAAAAAGAAAGGGACAGAAAAGAACGGAAAGACAAATATAGTACCGGAAAGGGACTTAGAAATAGGACATATAAAAGATAACAAAACACCTATAATGCAAGAAGAGCAAAGGATGTATAAACAACAAAGATCTTTAAAAATAGGAACATGGACGAATTCTTCGTAAATTTGCAAAACGAAGTAGATACAAGCAATAATAGTATAATGATTGTGGGAGACCTCAATGGGAGAGTGGGCAACGATAACAGATGAATAGAAAAATATCTAGATACTCAAGGAGAAGAGAAGAGAAACAATAATGGGGAGAGAATAATACATGTTTGCATTGAAAACGATCTAATAGTAACAAATTCGAAATTTACGCGCAAAGACATTCACAAATACACAAGAGAGGTATCTAGTAGGGGGGAAATATCGGTAATTGATTATTTTGTAGTAGACACAAAAAAATGGTGTGAAATAAAAGATATCAAGGTAAACCGAGAACCAGAAATTAGAAGTGATCACTTTATGCTAAAGTTGGACATGCAAACAAAGTAAAGAATGAAAACAAGACAAAAGGCGAAAAATAGTAAAAGAAAAAATTAGAAGCTTCAAACTGAAAACACCGGATGTTAAGGAGAGGTACCAAAAAGTTTTAAAGAAGAAATTCGAAAGGAAAAACAGCAACGAGTATAGAAGAAAAATGGACACATATAAAACCAAGTATAGTAGAAGCAGCTACGCTAAGCTAAAAACGGGAAATACGAACATAAAAAGAATTGCGTGGTGGATCCCTGAACTAAGAAATGGTACCTTAAAACAACTGAGGAAGAAGAAGGAAACGACTTTAAAAAATATAAAGGACAAACAGGGAAATCTACTAAGGAAGGAAGAAGAAATGATGAACCGGTGGAAAGAGCATTTCTAAGAAATGCTGGAAGAAAATGAAACAGATCAAGAATTGAGTGGACAAGAGAAAGAAGAGCAAAACAGGCAAAATGCAACGAAGTAAATACCGGAAATAAGTGGGGAGGAACTGGGCAAAGCCATAGACAGGTTAAAAATAGGAAGGGCGCCAGGAAAAGATGAGATAACAACGGAAATGATCAAGAATATGGGAAAAACAGACAAAGAAAGATTATTGAGTTTGCTAAATGAAATAATAGAAATAGGAATAGCACCAAAAGAGTGGACAACTGGAATAATAGTGTCTTTATTTAAGAAAGGGGACACAAAAATGTAAGAATTACAGAAGAATCACGTTATTGAGTGTACCGGGAAAAATATTTGCAAGGATTTTAGAATCACGAATAAGGAAGAACATAGAGGACACAATAGAAGATACGCAATGCGGATTGAGAACAAACAGAGGAGTGCAGGACCCGATATTTATAATAGACAGATAAGCAAAAAAGCTATTAAAAAAGGAGGACAAATACATATCTGTTTTGTAGATCTACAGTTGGCTTTTGATAGAATTAACAGAGAAGTGTGGATAACATTAAAAAAAGAGGAATTGACGATGAAACAGTAACAGCAGTTAAAGCACTACATAAAGAAAACTCCAATATAGTAAGATCAAGGAACGAGGAATCAAATAAATTCAGGATTGAGCCGAGGCTGTGTCCTTAGCCAGTTATTATTCACATTGGTAATAGACGAAGCAATAAAGGAAAGTAAGAAAAAGTTAAAAAATACCAAGTAGGATACTGGAGAATGGAAAGTACTGAGGTGACGAAGCTTTTATATGCAGATGATATGGTGAACAGAGGAAGAACAGAGGAAGAATTACAACACAACGTAGAAATATACAACGCAGAGTTAACGAAAAACAACATGAAGATTAACACAGCAAAAGCAAAAACAATGATAATAAGCACAGAAACACAAACGCACGGTATCATCGTAGAAGGAAAGAAATGAGAGCAACTGGACGTCTACAAATATCTGAGAGTATGCATAAGTAGCAATGGTAAATTAAACCATAAAATTAAAGAAAGATGGAGGCTACTGGGAGATTGTTTAATGGGCTCAAATCCACATTCTTAGGAAAAATAGAAGTCTCTAAAGAAGCAAAAACAGAGATGTCTAAGAAAGTTGTGGTCCCGGTCCTAACATACGGAAAATAGTCATGGACAACAACAAAGGAACATAAAAGTAAAATCAGTACTGAGATGAGATTTCTAAGAAAGATTTAAAATAAAACGCGCACAGACAAAATACGAAACGAAGTGTTTAAGGAGGTTTAAAACGTGAAATCAGTGGAAAAAATAGTGCAAAAGAAACAGTTAGGTTGGTTGGGACATATACATAAAATGGAAGAGCGGCAAAAAAGGTGTATGAAGCAAGAATACCGGAGAAAGGAAGACCAAGAAAAAGATGGAAAGACGAGGTGAAAGAGGCGGTGGAAGAGAGGGGAGCAACTCAACCCAATAGCCTTACACCGCAAGGTAGAAAGGCTTATGATTAAGTAAGTTGTAATCCGCGCACATTTTGTATACTTTGTTTTCTCCATTATGATGTCTCTAGTAGTTCTCCCGGGAAACTGAACTATAACAGGAGTATGTATATGCTTTCAATGTGGTTCTTACTAAATCCTGGCATTTTTAGTTTATTAGCAATAACCTCCATTGTACCCGATAGGTGTCAATGTTTTTTGCTTTTTTAATCCGCGAATCTCAATATATTTATTTCTTGAGTATTGGTCTAAGTTATTTAATTTGCTTTCCAATGCATTAATATAATTTTGTTCCACAAGTTCTTCAAGTTGATTAATTCGGTTTTCTTTAAATCCACTTTATTCTTATCTTGTGCAAAGTCCCTCTGGTATGTTTGTAATTTTTTCATTTCACTAATAGTGTTTGATAGCTGCGTTATTTATTGTGATACGTGGGGTAATAAAGAGTGATTACTATTAAATTGTCGCTTATAGAAGTAGTTACAGGAACCAAGAAAAATTTCAGATTTTCCAAAGGTATTTATTTTATAAAACCTTTTATAGCAATAGCACTTTTTTAATGTACGTTGACTGAACTCTCGTGTCTTGGTTTTGGCACGTCTCCTTGATTTCTGCACAGCTTCCCTTGATGTAAATTGGTACACTAAGATCCACTTACTTGTGAATTCCGCCATAGAATTTTCTGGTTCACAAGTTTTCCGCAATTTAGGATTGATATTAGCCCAATATTTGTTAGAACAATTTCCCGGAACTAGTACGTTCCTGTATTTTCCGTATAACTTAAGCTAAATTCGTAGTTTATTGGTGTTATCAAACCTTGACTCTGCTCGATATTTTCTTTCTCCCTCCGAAACATTAACGTTTTGTAGGCTATTTTAGGACCTTCAATTTAATGCTCCGTTCGTAGGCTGTTCAGGGGCATCGATTTAATTGTATTTATCCGTGTTCTATAGTTAGAATTGGCTTTTGCACCGGTTGCAATAACGTAGCCCGCTATCGCCTTCTTTATTGATACCGTGGTGACAAGAAACCGGCATGAAAGGCTCGGTGCTTTCCCAAGATATTTGGTTATATATTACATTTGGTGCTGCAATTCTTTGAAATTATGCGACAAAAGATTTAGCCTGTCGTTGTAAAAGAGAGATGCATTTTAGGGCGCTGCAGCCGCCGTTGGGCTGCCCGCGTTTTCTGAATTTAAATACCGCCTGTCTCCGAGCTAGAAAGCACGTGTGTGAATTTTGCGCTCCGGCCGCCGCGTTCGCCGCGTTCTCCGTAGCCGAGATGCTCTTTGAAGACGCTGTAATTCCGCTTCTAGCTTAAGTAGTTACCGAAGTGCTTTTCGAAGACACGAGAGTCCAATTTACGCCTTCAAATGGAACCTATGGTTCTGTAGCACTCAAAAAGTAGCATCCCTTATCGTTAATAGGGGTGCGTCGTGCCTTCCCAGGAGTGTTTGTAAAGCCACATGCTACGCGCTTCGTTGAGTTAGTGCCGTTAATTACGTGCTTACGCTGCAAACAGCGGATCTTCAAAAAGAAGCGCGTTCCCAAGATCTACAGGATGGATCTTTGTTGTCCGTCGTTTCGGTCTAGCCCAAATCTTCTTGTGAAGGATTTTATTACAACACTTCCCCGGCGAAGTTGGTTGGCCACCCCGCCGTCGTCGTTGCAACCCTCGTCGCTGTTGTACGTCCAAAACAACGCCTATTTGATAGCATCATCAGGCTACATCGCAGAATACCCCTAGGCGAAGCCCCCCGGCCTGTTGTCATAAGAAATGCAGTTGTTGGGCTTCTACGCCAGAAAAAAGGTATTGTCAACTGTCGTTTTCTACTTGTAATATAAAGTGTTGTGCGTATTTTAGACATTCGTTGATCAATTCATGTTATGTTGTACCGTACAAGACTAATTAGATACCGTTCGCTTTGAGTTTACGAAGCGTTGCCTAAAGATACTGTGGTAATTTGACTTCAAGTACCGAGAAAAGCCTAAATTGGCATTTTATACTGGTCGGTCTTGAACTCAGGTACCGACAAATTTAGTGGACGTGCTGACCCCGTCTTACATTAGTAAATCATTGTAAAAAAGTTGACTAACCCCGAGTTTACTTTATACTGCATGTCCAAACGCATATGTGTGTAAATATTGAGTTAATAGATCACCTTGTTTCAATTCAATGCTTGTGCTTCATTTTTGTGTGTTTATTTAAAGTGACAGGAACTGTTGTTCTTGCAGTGTTGTGTATACTCCTCTGTACAGGGCCCAAACAACTGCAAGAGAGACACCCAAAGGTAGGTGTAAACTTCTGCAGCCATGGAGCGCCTCCTGGGGGTAACAACGCGATACAACTATGATTGGGTTTCGGCTTTTGGCCAACCGCCAGTTGAATTTAGACCTACATCCTCAAAAGTCGTGGCGCCCGTCGACTTTTCTTTAAGCATTTACCGTCAACCACCCCTATCGTGGTACCTCGCCCTGAACTGTGCCCAATCTTCCGAACCTCCCTTCCGATTGAATTTTGCTGGAACCAAATGGGCTTGAAGGGCCACGCAGGGGCGACCCTTGCTACGAATATTCATTAGGGGGTCTTAATGATCGTTTCATACTGTAACATATTTTTGCATTGCGCAGAATTCAGGACAATTTGGTGGATTGATACCATTCCATTGTGAGCGATGAATAGTGGCAACTCGCCTAATTGAGCCAAAACAATGTTGGTAAGGTGTATTTATTTTTAAATGGTGGCAACCTATTTTCCAAGCATTCCGACATATAAACATCGCCATTAATTGCGGCAGTACTCACAAAACGGGTGCTTCTCATACCACACTAAATCACGTTAGCTTTTCTAACACAGGTAAGGAAACTCCGTGTTGTTTATGTCAAACCAAACTCGTTATTTATGCACTTGCTAGTAACGCCTATGATAAATGTAACATTGACAAACTCGGTGTGTTAGCGTAGCTAACATGATTTAGTGATCTTAACACTGACATATTGCCTGCCACACGAGGTTTTTTGGCACTTTTTTTACTGGAATTGCTATTCCAGATTCATCTAGGCTTGAAACGTTACGAAGTGAGTAATAATGGTTACCTGGTATAGACTTGAAATCAACTTTTACATAAATTTTATCGTCAATAATAAGACAATAATATTTTTTGTCATTAACATGTAGGTACAACAGTATTATACAGGTACACTAGGTGCAAAAATATAATGTCCGTTGGTTTAATAAACAATTGTCAATGTCAAAAATTCTTAAAGGACCAAACTGTACCACCCCAGATTCCCCTGAATATCGTATTTATGAATCAGATGTATAATGGCTTTTTTGTAATACCTACTGGTTAAATTTTTTTTAAGGACTCTTTACTACTAAGTAAGCCACCGTAAAGAGCACGACCTGCTAAATTGCGTGCCAAACGTCAAAGTGACGTATGTACCTGCTTACAGCCATACACGAAATTGGAAATAAATGACATTTATAAACAACAGTTGCAACGTCCATCATTCTAAAACGTTATTACACAAATCTAGCGTTTTGATGAAAATAAATTAAAAAAGATAGGTATGACCGAATTGTATGTAGGTATTACAAAAGCTATTGTTCAATACACGTCCGTTAGGGCCTTTACTGCCTCACCAGTATTATTCGACTCGCTCTTCGAGCTCGTCTCACAAACTCTCTGGCTCGGCCGTAAAGGCTATCCTAACGGACTTCTACTGTAAAATACTATTACAATAGATATTTATTGAGGTTATGTTGCACTTTGACGTTTTGCAGTTATAAATCATAATATAATGTCATATCCAGCCACCAGTTAAGAAAGTACATACAGAAAAATTATAAATATTGTTTAGTTGTTACGACCTTGCGCATCAAAAGTAATGTTAATGATGTTTAATAATGCTGAAAAGTGAGTTGCGTCTTCAAACTTAGCAACAAGAAATGAAGGTTTGTACGGAATATTTACTTGAAATCCGATAAATCGGGAAATGTAAACGGTTACATAAAATGCGAATTGAAAGAATAAAAGCAAAAACTAGTTTAAAGGTAAAAAAATTAAAATATCTGGTGTTATACACTCACACAACTTCCTTTTACAGTGATTAGCCTAAAATTTGATTTTTAATTTTTAAGCATTTGTCAAAAATGTTTAAAAATTACAAACTCTACAAGAACGGTACAAAATAGAGCATTAGCTGAAGAGACAAATTTTCTCTAAAATTTTAAGCTGAATTCAAAAATGTAATAATATACCAGGTGTTCTATTTAAAATTTAAAAAAAAACAACAAGAGAAACCCATTTTAGAAGTATTCAACTGGCAATATATCACCTATCTCACATGAATACACATTAAAAATGTAATAAAAATGTAGAGTTTGAAAAAAATCGTTAGCGCCGTTTTTGAAAAAATCGAAAAAAACTGAAAAATCACAAGAATAAACACCTACTTTCGGTTATGCGATTTTCTTCAAAAGTTTGCTGTCGCATCTACATAGTACACAAAATCTATATATGAAGTTTCAACGCCATACCTCTTTTCATTTTTGAAATATTCTGTTCAGAGACAGACACACAGACAGACCAATGAACAAAAACATGTTTTTTTAGGTTCAGGGGACTCGAAAACGTGAATATCTGTTTAAAATTCAATTTCGAATTTTTGGGGCGAATCCAATACTTCCTTTATCGTAAAAGGAAGTAAAAAATAAACAACTTGAAAGTGAAAACTATTCATATTCCAGATTTTCGTGATTATCTTCCACATTTGATTCTGAATCTGAATCCGCTGACACCTGTATTATAAACGGGGGTATGTCATTAATTGATACATTTCCCATTAATTTTGTCCAATCCTGTTTTATACGTTGCTCACAGTGTGTACTATTCGACCACATGTCAGGCGTAAAATGAGTAAAGGCTTCCAACCACATTTTTATCCTCTTGTAAGTCACGTTGTAGAAATCAACTACTACTCCAATTATTACAAGGTAAATCGATAATATAAAATGATTTATTTAGTGTCAAGGTCTTATACAAAAAAAAATCATCTTGTAGTGTCTAGGCAATGTTTAAAATGTTTGTCAGAAATATGTGTCATACAGTACAAGGACGGCCTCAAACACGTTTTTCAAAATCGAAGTAAAAATTAACAGAAAATACATAGAAATTAGTGATCTATTACTTAAAACTTTGTATAAAATTGAATGTCCCTCCTGCCAATTATTAAGAGATGAATTTAAATAGGCGTTGTTACAATTCCCCTATAAAATAATTTTCAAATATAGAAACAGCGCTATTGGTATATTTTTAAGCATATCAAGATCTTCCACCTGAGAAAAAAATACGTTTGCAGTTCCTGTGTTCATACCCTATCATCAACTAAGTGGCCACTTATGTAAATGGCAGGATTCAGGACTTCATAAATTATTATCAACAAGAGGTTACATAGCAATTTGATCATCCTGTTCCCTGCAACTCTATTCCACACAGAGACGGACTTCCTGTTACTTTTTAAACCTTGCTTCGCATAAATCTGCAAAGATCCGGAAATTACAGCCATGGCAAGGGAAACGACTAAGACGATGGATACACGATGTTGAAAGGATGAGTGGTGAAGATAGCTTTGATAGCTCGTGACTATTCAAAAACTAATAAAAGTGATATAAGACGTAAAATAGTGTATTTAACACAAATTTATTGGGCTCATATTTGGCATTTGACTTCCTCTTCGGTAGTGGCAAGTAAACAGCATAAAGTATTGCTCGACACGGCTAATAATAATCAGAAATAAATTGGTCAGTTGCGTAGGTAGTAGCTGCAATAATAAAAAAGGCTTTACACGGAACTTCCCTTGCAAGTAAAAATTTTGAGACTAAACATTTTGAAAATAGCAAAGAAAAAATAATTTATTTTTTAATGTGTTCGCCCTGTACATGTTGGGTCCAAAATATGCTATTTTCTTCAACAGTAAAAACCGGAGCTATGTACAAAATATTACTTTTATTTAACTAATAGTTCTTCAGTTAAAGTAAAAATAGACAAAAATGTTTTTGTTTAAGTTGCTCACCCTGTATATGTAGACAGACAGACAGACAGATGAAATTATAAAAAATATGTTTTTCGTTATCGTGTTTCTAAATAAAATGTTGGTTTTGAACAACTGAAGAATCTTATATACAAAGTGGATTACTTTTTCACACCACTGAGATCTTAGCATTCGTAGAAGTTACAAAGTTTTACAAGGGTCGATTAAGTCTACAGGGTGATTCAAAAATGGCGCATTTTCCCTGGAGGGGTTGTTGAGGACTACTAGCGGAGTACGGAAAAAATCACAAAAAAAATCTTTACAATCATTCCTTCTAGTCACCAAAAACTGAAGTTTTGAAAACTAACATTTTAGGTAAGTTTGATGAAACTGTTAGTTTTTTGAATTGGGATGTTTAATAACAATAATAATCTTCGATTTAAACGTTGAATTTTTATAAAATATTGGTAAATAGCTTATTTCAAAATGAATCTTTAGCTGTTAATATTTCAGAGGAATGATTGTAAAGATATTTCATACATATTGATTTTCCCGTACTCCGCTAGTAGTCCCAAACAACCCCTCCAGAGGAAATGCTCCATTTTTTTAATCACCCTGTGTATACACCTTACAGATAGCTTTTGATTCCAAAATGTATGTTTAACATGAAAGTTACACTTTTATCTGGCCACGGATATCGGGCAGAAAACATTTGTTGTGTAATGAAGGCTAGATGATTTAAGTTACCTATTTAAAACCAGTAATCATCTACAACAATGAATGAAGACATTTCTATTAAAGTTGTGATCCACAGAACAAAATACTAATCACTGTTATGAGACCAGGGTGATGGCTGGTTGGTTACAACGTCCGCTCTCAACAACCATACTAAAACATGTGTGGTGGTCGCGACCCCTGTGAAAGGGCTCTCATCCTTAAATCGAATAGGTTAGGATGGTAATTGTCCCGGGTGCGGTCAAAGATAACTTATAAAGCCACACTTTGTGCGAGTAGTAACAAGCTCTCAGCCTACATTAAGAAATGTTTCTCTTTCTAATTAACTAGATAGTATAATTATTTTTATATATAATGAACTTAACAGATAAAGCCTGTCCTGTTAAAAGAATTTAATATTAATGAACTTGTTGCTACAGGTAACTGCTGGTTTGCATTTGCTTATAAATTACATTGCTGCAAGGAAATTGTAGCACAACACAACACGTGTTAGTGAGGGGTGTTTCACATAGTTCAGATTTGCTATAACTAAGGTCAAAAGTTTTTCTAGAATCTACCTTTTTCAACATTTTGTAGCCGTTTAAAGGTAACATTAACATAACTGTGTTAAATATAGCTTCAAACTCAAGGAATATTAATTAATTTTACCCTTAATCATTATAATAAATACAGAACGTAAAGAATTAAATGTCAGGATTAATCTCACTATATACATGGTCTCTGGTAATAATTAGTGTGTAACATTTTGTTTATGCATGACTCGGTGCGACGTAGTAATGAATAATTTGCTGCAGTTAGTTGTAGATTTTCTCGTATGAAGTTTGCAACATGGTGGGCTCTTTCAAGTAATTCTTCTCGGGTTGTAGAATCATCAAAAATGCCTTTTGTTCCATTCCATCATGTTGTAAAATCATATTTAGACGAACAGCTACATATTCGAGAAGAGAAGGGCGTGTTACTTAGACAGTTTAGATAATCATTTGCGTTACGTCTGTTACTTGAGAAATTATGCTAAAATTAAAATTCAGTTACTTATGCAGGACTTATCTTGAGTTTGCAGCTATTTTCCTTTAATTGGTATGACATGGGTTATGTAGTCGCTCTTTCGTTGATGTGCCTTTGGTTACCTAGCCCCGTGCTCAGTCTTTGTGAGAATTTAGAAAATGGGTAAGTTT
>CALNHX010010552.1:0-39214 GCA_940337035.1 Agriotes lineatus
AAACAACCCCTGACTAAATTTAGAGTAAAAATAGCGTTAAGAAAGGTGAATTAATGGACCAGAGAATGGATTAAAATCATAAGGGTATTGTTTAAACTTGATTTAAACACACATAAATTTTATTTTCTAAAATTTACGAAATCCAGTTGCACAACCGAAGGAAGCATCAATCCAAACAACGCCAGTCAGCCGTAGAAGAATATCCTCTAAAAACCCTTAATGTGGAAGGAACAATATAGTTTTCCTTTTCTTTTTCTTCGGCCTAAAATTGGCAATATGTTTAAACTTGATTTAAACACACATAAATTTTATTTTCTAAAATTTACGAAATCCAGTTGCACGTTTTTAAATGCAATTCCCATTTATTAGCAAGAAAAATTTAATGTTGCAATCACCAGTCTTTGCCTCATAATTACTAAATTTAATATGTTTAAATTAGATTAAAAATATATATTTCAGTCCAAATTTACGGAACATTATTAATAATTTAAAAGCCAGTGTTATTACGCAATCAGATGAGTTCAAGACCAGGAAAAATGCAAATCTGCACTCCATGCACAATACCGACCTACAGTAGTAAGTTCAACGGGCGACCTTCGCTCTAGCAGGAAATAAAAACTGCGCAATTGCTAATCTGCTGTTTTGTAATTTAAACACTCTTTCCCAGTAAACTGTATATATGAACTTTGATATTGTTACTTCGTTAAGCATTTTAGTTTTGTATAAATACCAGTTTATTTTTATAATAAAAACCAATCGGCATTTAATGTTTGATTCATTCACTACCCCTTCCAAGCCATAATATTCATGGGGCATGAGGCTGTGCTCCAGGGGTTAGTTAGGTTTTACTGTCGTCCGTTCAAGTACCATTGACTACATTGGTTTAAAACGTAAACACAGTCTTGTTTACGTGCTTGACGGATAGAATCAGCGCAAAGTAACGGAATCCTGAATCAGCCTCTCAGGCATCTCTGTTCATGGTCCTTCGAGCCGGATCTGTCTCCAACTAACGAAAAAACACATCCCGAGAAGAAGACAACATCTGCCAACCACCCAGTTCCAGAAAATGGCCAACAACATGGAGGAATTCAACAACTTAGCTATCGCCCAAGAAGAGCTCGCGCAGAAGATAAAGCAAATATTCTCCAACAGCAAAAAGGACCCTGCCAGCCGAAAAAATGAAGCCTACATAGCCAGTCGCAACAAAACGCTGGACGAACTTTGGAACACTGCAACTAAAAATCACTCAGAAATGGGGCAGCTAAGTATTCCAACTCATAATTATTTTAAAACAGGGTATTGCGACCAAATTAAAGCCATATACGGCGAAGCAAAAAGTTACTTGCAGAGCTGTTCAAAATCAACGGAAATTTCCAACCCCTCCGTAAGCAGAACGCAAGAGGAAATGGTGGCCAACCCCGAGCAAAAGGTTCGTATCCGAAAACTGCAGATTCGGATCCAGAATTTTAAGCAAGCGATGGACGACGCCGAACTAACACAAGAATTAGGGAGGCCCGCCATCACGACAAGGAAATTAAGAGAAAAATGGGATCGTGTGGTCGAGATGGACGAAGAAGTTATGTCAAACGACATGGCTTCAGAACAAATGCACTTTAGTCCTGAATATACTACGTTGGAAGACAGGTATAGAAATTTAATTATTTTATTGCAAGCGCCGACAAGGAACGAGCAAGCAGCAGCCATCTCGCTTCCTCAAGTCAAAATTCCCATATACGAGGGAAATTATGAGGAATGGGCCACTTTCAAGGACCCAAGCAAACTACAACACCGCCTGGAATCTGCTGCAACAAAGGTATCAATATAATCGCCTTATTTTAACTAAATTGCTAGATACCATATTCGATCTGCCGGTCCTCTCCAAAGAGTCAGCCCAAGGGTTAAAAAGATTGCACGACTCCATCAAGGAATGTGTGGAGGCAATCAAAAATTTAGGCATCTCCACGGACAGTTGGGGTCCGTGGATTAACAGAGCTATCGCTCGAAAATGGGATCCTGAAACCAACAAATTATATGAACAGTCGCTTCAATGTCCAAATGAAGTCCAGGATCACCAAAATTTAATGGCTTTCCTGCAAGTGCGGTTCCAATCCCTAGAATCCATAGATGGAGCTCGAAAGCCCACGCAGGAAAGACCACAGAAGAATTACGCTTCCGCATCCCTAAATTGCAAGCTGTGCCATGGAGATCATTACATCGACAACTGTAGCCAATTCCAGAGGCTACCTACCCATGAAAAACTAGAAGCAGTAAAAACCAATCGATTGTGCTATCGATGCTTGCGGCACGATTCAAATATTCCATGTCGTGCCTATTTTAATTGTAGGATCTGTCGCTTCCCGCATCATACACTGCTTCATAAGGCGCAGCCACCATCAAGGCCGCTCCCTGCCCAAAGGATGAGAACGTCAGCTCATGCAGCAGCTATGAAGACTTCCAACGCTCCAGAAAAGAAGCCGAAGTCGGACATCATCAGCGCCAATTTAGGCGCACAGGAGAGCCAAGTTCTACTTGCCACAGCAATGGTTCAAGTAAAGGCAGCATCCGGGATGACTCATCTACTACGAGTATTAATAGATCCCGGGTCTCAGGGGTCATTTATCACGGAAGCATCAGCCGAATTATTGGGGTTACCCAGGACCAAGGTTCGAGCTGAAATCACAGGAATTGGGAACAGCGAGCCAAAAATTGCCAAATGGAAAATCCCAGGTTTGATCACACCTAGATTTTCAAGTAACTTTTCCCTACCTGTCAATTTACTAATACTTCCCAAACTTACCAAAGCCATGCCTTCATCCCCTATCCCAAACATAAATATCAATTCCTGGAGCAATATTTTCATCGCCGATCCAACCTTCAACCAACCTGGCCCCATAGACATAATTCTAGGAGCCGAAGAATATTCAAAAATAATTCTAGAAGGAATCACTAAAACAAAGGATGGCATCTTAGGGCAAAATACCGAGCTGGGCTGGATCTTATCTGGAACCATTGGAAGACAACATAACGAAATCATTAAAGTCAACACCATGGTTGCCAAAATCGAAGAAGATGAGCAGTTACAAAAATTCTGGAACATAGAAGAAGTCCCCACTCAACGAAAAATTTCCCCAGACGACCAGGTATGTGAGAATAAATTCACAGACATAGTGCAGCAAGACCAGGATGGAAGATACATAGTCAAGATTCCATTTAAGCAAACTCCAGTGAGCATGGGAAAATCTAAACCCTCGGCATTGGCAAGATTACTACATCTGGAAAAGAAGCTGAGACAAGACCAAGATCTAGAAATCCAATACAAGAAATTCATGCAAGAATATCTGGATCTAGGACATATGGAAAGACTAGAAAAGAAACAAGAAAACAATGGCAAGTATTACATCCCACACCACGGCGTAATTCGAGAAGCAAGTTCATCAACGAAGCTCCGTGTCGTCTTCGACGCTTCGAACAAGGCATCTTATGGAAAATCCTTAAACGAAGTCATGTATGCTGGACCGAAACTTCAGCAAGAGCTGGTCGACATTCTACTCCGATGGAGAACTCACAAGGTCGTCTTCTCTGCGGACATTGAGAAAATGTACCTACAAATCAAGATGGACAGCCAAGACCAGGAGTATCAACAAATCTTATGGAGATTCGATCAATCACAGCCAATCAGGGAATACAGGTTATGCACCGTCACGTATGGAACCGCATCAGCTCCCTATCTGGCCATCCGAACCTTGCACCAATTAGCAGAGGACGAAAAATCTTCCTTTCCATTAGCAGCGGAAGTTGTGAAGAGAGATTTCTATGTGGACGATGTACTCTCCGGAGCCGACACTTTAGAAGAAGCAATCAAGCAGCAAGGTCAGTTAATTTCCTTATTAAAACGTGGAGGTTTTACCCTACATAAATGGTGCAGTAATGAATTAGCCATCATACAAGAACTACCCGAAGAATTGAAGGAGCAAACCTACCTCGAAATAAGTGAAGACGGCGTAAAGAAGTCATTGGGCGTTCATTGGTCTCCATATGAAGACGTGTTTTGCTTCAAGGTGGATGTGAAGCAAAAGGGATCCACAAAACGCACCATATTATCCGAAGTCGCTAAAATGTTCGACCCTTTGGGTTGGTTAGCACCCATCATCATCACTGCTAAACTGCTTATCCAAGAGCTATGGCTCGAAAATGTCAAGTGGGACGACCCAGTCTCAGAAAGTATCCAAGGCAAATGGAAAACATTTAAATCTCAACTCAAATCAGTAGAAGAAATCACTTTACCAAGGTGGCTTTTTACCAAAAAGGAAGCCCAAATGGAACTGCATGGATTCTGTGACGCCTCCGAAAGAGCTATTGGAGCCGTGGTCTACACCAGAGTCATCACGTCATCAGGCCAATCCAAGGTATCATTATTAATAGCCAAATCCAAGGTGGCACCAGCTCGAGCAAAGGCAACCCTACCCAGACTAGAACTCTGCGCAGCAGTACTACTTTCTAATCTATTACAACGGGTAATCACGGCACTGGACAATTTAGGGTGGGCCGAAAAAACAAAATATTTTTTTTGCAAGTCGTAATACCGCGGAAAAGTTGCGAATTGGAGAGACTAAAAAGGGTTAAAAAAATAAATAAAATCGGTTTATATCTTCCGATCGCGCATGTGCTCTAAAGTTTGCCGAAATTGGAAAAAATTCACATTTTTACGATAATTTTTAAAATATTTAAATTAGCTTCTTCCCGAATGTAATAGCTCAAATTCTTACGTATTAGAACCACAGAAAATAATGTTTAAATATTATTTAAATCCATCAACATCTTCCGTTCGCGCATTGCCTTCAAAGTTAATGAAATTTTGAAAAAAAATTCAAATAAAGCAAAATAATACTAACAACTTACATGCTCTTTATATTTGTTCTTTATTGAATACAAGTTTAAATGTTTAAAAACAAATTATTTTAGACTATTGGTAATATTTCTAAACAATTTTTTTTATTAAAAAAACTAAGTTTTTAGTGAAGAGTCGTAAGACCAAGAAACTCATGTTGATCAATTGGACATCTCCGTTTTCACTCATTCTTAGCTGAAGGTACTTTGATATCTGATTTATGGGCGAAGTTAGGCATGGTTGACCTTGACAACAGAGTCGTTCCGATGAAACGTCCCTAGACTCAGCTCCGCAAACTGTTCTTGAGGCTTCTATCACGAGTTTCACACATCGTTCAACTGCCTGTGTGTGAACTGGGAATGTCTTAGGGACCGAGTCACTGAATATGTGATTTAATATCATCGTCACTGATATCTTTCAATAATGGGGGAGAAGATAAATCACAGTCCATCCAGTTAATTATTTCCGAGTAGTCTTGAGCCTTGAAATTGAGTTTTGGCGGCATGAATGTTCTGATAGTTGTTCTCTTTTGATGTAACTGTCTCGCCTTTAGAATTCGACGAAATCCGAGCTCTCTTATGCGTTTTGTATTATCTTGTGTCATGGATACCATTAAATGTTATGGATGAGCGAAAAAGCCATTTCGTTCGATCACAGGGTCGACAATATTACGTAAATCTTCAGGCAGGTACCTTGAAGATTGTATTGATTTGTACACGTTTTGGCCACTCTGTAAAGTATTTACTTGTTTTAATACTAAACCACATTGGCATGTATGACTTCAAAATAAATACAACTCTTTCTTGAAGTTCATGTGTGAGACTTTTTTCACTTAAGTACAATCTGAGAGTTCGATTTGCTGTTATCAACCACCTCGAGTGTGACGAATTCTAAAGGCGAGACTGTGATTTATCTTCTCACCCAATATTAGAAGATATCAGTGACGATGAGATTAAATCACATATTCAAAGTTACTCAGTCCCCAATTGGGATATAACATTCAAGACATCCCAGTTCACACACAGGCAGTTGAACGATGTGTGAAACTCGTGATAGAAGCCTCAAGAAAAGTTTGCTGAGCTGAGTCTAGGGACGTTTTCATCAGAACGACTCTGTTGTCAAAGTCAACCATGCCTAACTTCGCCCATAAATCAGATATCAAAGTACCTTCAGCTAAGAATGAGTGAAAACGGAGATGTCCAATTGTTCAACATGAGTTTCTTGGACTTACGACTCTTCACTAAAAACTTAGTTTTTTCAATAAAAAAATTGTTTAGAAATATTACCAATAGTCTAAAATAATTTGTTTAAACATTTAAACTTGTGTTCAATAAAGAACAAATATAAAGAGCATGTAAGTTGTTAGTATTATTTTTCTTTATTTGTAATTTTTTTTCAAAATTTCATTAACTTTGAAGGCAATGCGCGAACGGAAGATGTTGATGGATTTAAATAATATTTAAACATTATTTTCTACGGTTCTAATACGTAAGAATTTGAGCTATTACATTCGGGAAGAAGCTAATTTAAATATTTTAAAAATTATCGTAAAAATGTGAATTTTTCCCAATTTCGGCAAACTTTAGAGCACATGCGCGATCGGAAGATATAAACCGATTTGATTTATTTTTTTTAACCCTTTTTAGTCTCCCCAATTCGCAACTTTTCCGCGGTATTACGACTTGCAAAAAAAATATTTTGTTTTTTCGGCCCACCCTACTGGACATTCCTAAGGTATCTATCTTCGCCTGGACCGATTCCATGGTCACACTAGGATGGATAAAGGGAGATCCAGTAAGATGGAAGACATTCGTCGCAAATCGCGTAGCCGAAATCAACCACCTGATCCCGGCTCAACATTGGAACCACGTCAAGTCAGAATAAAATCCTGCAGACGTCATCTCCAGAGGTACTAGTCCAGGGAAATTAAAGGAACATACACTATGGTGGGATGGACCAAGCTGGTTAATTAACAAAGAGTTATGGCCGTGTCAACCAGACACCGCCACAACTAATGAAGAAGCCAAGAGTTACACTGTGCATCAAGCTACAGTTCATCAAGACGAGAACGAGATTATTCATCGCTTCTCGTCTCTGACAAGAATGGTACGAGTCGTGTCCTACTGCCGAAGATTCATCAACAAGTGTAGGCGTCTTCCCATTCAACCAGGATGTCTATCAGTTAAAGAAATGGAAGACACCATCCTCACACTCATCAAGGTCGTCCAAGGAAGTGATCCTATTTTGAAGGCAACAGGATCTCAAATCCAAAAGAGAAAATGTGTGGACTCCAACAACAAACTCGCAAATCTCAATCCATTCATCGATCAACATGGAATCATACGTGTTGGCGGAAGACTAGAAAATTCCAACTTATCCTACCACGAAAAACACCCAATTATCCTTCCTTGTTTCAATCATGTTTCCAAATTAATAATCCATGAGGCACATTTACGCACCTTACACGGTGGCACTCAACTCACACTGTCCTATGTCCGAAGAAAATATTGGATCATCAACGCAAAGAAAGCCGTCAGCTCCAGCATCAAGAAATGCTTTCGATGCATCCGATTCAAGGCAGAGCCAGCCCAGCAATTAATGGGGAATCTTCCACCAACCAGAGTCAATTCAACCCCGCCATTCTTCCATTCCGGAGTGGACTATGCCGGTCCAATACAAATCCGAACATCTAAAGGAAGAGGGCATTCTTCATCCAAGGGATACATTGCTGTTTTTGTCTGTCTGTCAACCAAAGCAATACACTTAGAAGCCGTCAGCGACATGACAACTAACAGCTTTCTAGCAGTCTTCAGGAGGTTCATCGCCCGAAGAGGACGCTGTGCACATCTTTATAGCGACAACGGAACGAATTTCGTTGGAGCAAGAAAGGTCTTGGACAAGGAAATTCGTCAAGCAATGGAAGGCCCAGTTATCCAAGAAAATTTATCCACCATTGGTACCCAATGGCACTTTATCCCTCCAGTAGCTCCACACTTCGGAGGAGTATGGGAAGCAGGAGTAAAGTCAATGAAGCATCATCTGAAGAGAACCATTGGCAACGCTACTCTAACATTTGAAGAATTAACAACTTTGCTTTGCCAAATAGAAGCCTGCTTAAACTCACGTCCTCTGTGCCCACAAGGCAACAATATTGAAGACACCACTGCATTGACACCAGGCCATTTCCTGATAGGAAGAGAGATAATCTCACCACCGGACCCAATCAGCACACCAATATCAACAAATTTGTCAAATCGCTGGAGATTGATCCAAAAAAATCAAGCAAGATTTTTGGAAATCATGGAGCTCAGACTACCTTCATGGATTACAGTAAAGAAATAAATGGAAGAAACCGGTGGAGAATATCAAAGTTGGTGACCTAGTGCTAATCAAAGAAGAAAACATTAATCCTAGTAAATGGCCCTTAGCGAGAGTTACCGACATTCATCCTGCAACCGATGGATCAGTACGAGTAGTAACCATCCAGAAATCAGGAGGACATCAATTAAAACGTTCCATAGGCAGTATCATTCCATTACCAACTAACGAAGAATCGCAGGAACCAGAGCCTGAAGAGAAAATTTCGGCCAACAGCACCCACACACAATCATTCCCAGTACCAAAGAAAACTATCCGGTCCAAATGGAAAATGCTTCTACTCATATTTACTCTCCTAACCACAAATACATTGAGTAAGGCAGAATTCAACATACAAAAACCAGACAGCGGGTACTATGTAGAGCATATTGGACACGGGAAGATTGAACGAGGAACATTCAGGATCGAAATTCAGTTCGAGAGAGGGAAAATCGAAGAAGACTTCGAAACAGTTACCGACATGGTGGACAAATTCGACGACCTCTGCAACTCTGCGACCTGAAAAGTCTTTTATTTATAAAAAGCAATATAAATTATTTTACAAAGAATTCATTCTTTCATTGCTACAATACAAGACATTGCAACACTATAGCTACCGTACAACATAAAACCGCTAAATTCGAACGGTCTCCATCGTATCTGGGTTCAAAACTTTACAATAAGCTACCGGAAAATGTACAGAATCTTGCGTACGCCCAATTTAAAGTAAAAATTAAACAGGTGCTCCTTAGTAAGAGCTACTATTCTATAAGGGCATATATGTGTGACACCAAGGTATGCTAAAATGTAGATAGTTTATGTTTGTATATTGTTTGTTTTAGAATGTAAGAGTATACATGTAATTTCAGCTGTTTTGACTTGTACGATGGTGTATATACACTGCTAAAGTATCAATAAATAATATGAATATGAATATAAATATGAATATGAATCCTGAAGCAGCCTCTCAGGCAATTCTGTTCAATTATGGTACGTCAAAACGTCTGAAAAGCACGTTTTGCAGTAACTATTAACTACCGAAATATTAATCATGCTACTGTAATAGCTAGGGCCGATCAGAAATTAATAAATTTGACAAGTGTATGCGTTCCATCGCCAACAGGTGCTCAATAACTGGCTTAAAATCAATTGGAGTGGTAATAGCTCTTGTAGTAGTAGATATGGAGACCACGTAACCATATATCACTACAATATCAAATTTTTCTGAGTCCAAATAATTCAACTGTAACAGTATAGATTTAAGGTACGTTGAAACGTCTGAAAACCTCGTTTTTCAGCAACTATTAACTACAGAAATATTAATGATGCTACTGTAATAGATAGGGCCGATCAGACATTAATAAATTTGACAAGTGTATGCGTTCCATCGCTAAGAGGTGCTTAATAACTGGCTTAAAATCAATTGGAGTTGTAATAATTCATGTAGTAGTATAAATGAGACCATGTAACCATATATCAATCACAATATAAAATTTTTCTGCATCCAAAAAATCAATTGTAATAGTATAGTATTAAGGTAGGTTAAAACGTGTGGAAGGCACGTTTTGCAGTAACTATTAACTACAGAAATATTAATGATGCTACTATTATATCTAGGGCCGATCAGAAATTTATATGTTTGCCAAGTTATGCGTTCCATCGCTAACAAGTACTCAATAACTGGCTTAAAAACAATTGGAGTGGTAATAGCTCTTGTAGTAGTATGTATGGAGACCATGTAACCATATATCACTACAATATCAAATTTCTCTGCATCCAAAAAATTCAATTGTAATAGTTTTCTATTAAGGTACGTTAAAACGTCTGAAAAGCAAGTTTTGCAGTAACTATTAACTACAGAAATATTAATGATGTTACTGTAATATTTGGGACCGATCAGAAATTAATAAATTTGACAAGTGTATGCGTTCCATCGCTAACAGGTGCTCAATAACTGGCTTAAAATCAATTGGAGTGGTAATAGCTCTTGTAGTAGTATATATGGAGACCATGTAAACATATATTACTACAAAATCAAATTTTTCTGCGCCCAAATAATTCAACTGTAACAGTATAGTATTAAGGTACGTTAAAACGTCTGAAACCACGGTTTGCAGCAACTATTAACTACAGAAATATTAATAATGCTACTGTAATAGCTAGGGCCAACCAGAAATTAATAAATTTGACAAGTGTATGCGTTCCATCGCTAAGAGGATTGCCGTTTGCCGTTTGCGGTTCGCGGTTTGCGGTTTACGGTTGTTCGCGGTTCGCGGTTTATTTTTTGCGCTTCGCGCTTTGCGGTTCGCGATTTGCGGTTCGCGGTTCGTGGTTCGCGGTTGTTTGCGGTTTGCGGTTTGCGGTTCGCGGTTTTTCGCGATTCGCGGTTTGTGGTTTGCGGTTCGTGGTTCGCAGTTGTTTGCGGTTTGCGGCTCGCGGTTCGCGGTTCGCGGTTGTTTGCGATTCACGGTTAGTGGGTTGTGGATTGCAGTTGTTTGCGGTTTGTGTTTCGCAGTTCGCGGTTGTTCGCGATTCGCATTTCGCGGCTCGCGGTTTGTGGTTCGCGGTTGTTCGCGGTTTGCGATTTTCTGTTTGCGGTTGTACACCGTTCGCGGTTCGCCGTTCGCGGTTGTTAGCGGTTCGCAGTTTGCGGTTGTTTGCGGATTGCCGTTAGCGGTTCGAGGTTTGCGGTTCGCGGTTTGCGGTTCGCGGTTCGCCAGTATTTGCGGTTTTCGGTTTGCGGTTCGCGGCTTGCGGTTGTTCGCGATTCGCGGGTCGCGATTTGCTGTTTGTGGTTCGCTGTTGTTTGCGGTTTGCATGCGCTTTTGTTTGCGGTTCGCGGTACACGGTTCGCGGTTTTTCTCCATTCACGGTTCGCGGTTTGCGGTTCGTGGTTCGCGGTTGTTTGCGGTTCGCGGTTCGTGGTTGTTCCCGATTCACGGTTCGCGGTTCGCGGTTCGTGGTTTGCGGGTGTTTGCGGTTTTCGGTTCGCGGTTCGCGGTTTGCTCTTGTTCACGTTTTGCGGTTCGCGGTTCGTAGTTTGCGGTTGTTCACCGTTCGCGGTTCGCGGTTTGCGGTTTGGGGTTCGCGGTTCGCGGTTTGCGGTTTGCCGTTCGCGGTTTGCGGTTCGCGGTTTGCGGTTTATCGCGGTTGTTCGCCGCTCGCGGTTCTCGGTTCGCGGTTTGCGGATTGCTGTTTGCGGTTCGCAGTTTGCTGTTTGCGGTTCGCGGTTTGCGGTACGCGGTTTGCGCTTCGCTTTTCGCAGTTTGCGGTACGCATTTCCCGCTTCGCGGTTCGCGCTTCGCGGTTTGCGGTTGTTTGCAGTTCGCGGTTTGCGGTTTGTGCTTTGCGCTTCGCGCTTTGCGGTTCGCGGTATTCTGTTTGCGGTTCGCGGTTTGTGTTTCGCGGTTTGCGGTTCGCGATTCGCGGTTGTTTGAGGTTCGCGGTTCGCGGTATGTGGTTTGCGCTTTGCGCTTTGCGGTTCGCGGTTTGCGGTTTGCGGTTTGCGGTTCGCGGTTTGCGGTTTGCGGTTTGCGGTTCGCGATTCGCGGTTGTTTGCGGTTTGCGGTTTGCTGTTGTTTGCGGTTTGCAGTTCGCGGTTCGCGGTTCGCCGTTCGTGGATCGCGGTTCGCGGTCTGCGGATGGCCGTTTGCGGTCGTTTCGCGCTTCGCGGTACGCGGTTAGCGGTTTGCTGTTTACGGTTCGCGGTTCGCGGTTGTTCGCGGTTGTTCGCTGTTTGCGGTTTGCGGTTTGAGGTTCGCGGTACGCGGTTTGCGGTTTGCCGTTCGCGGTTCGCGGTACGCGGTTTGCGGTTTGCGGCTTGCGGTTTGTGGTTCGCGCTTCGCGGTTCGTGCTTTGCGCTTCGCGCCTTGCGGTTTGCGGTTCGCGGTTTGCTGTTTGCGGTTTGCGGTTTGTGTTTCGCGCTTTGCAGTTCGCTTTATGCGTTTCGCGCCTTGCGGTTCGCGGTTTTCGGATCGCGGTTTGCGGTTCGCAGTTTGCTGTTTGCGGTTCGCGGGTTGCGAATCGCCGTTTGCGGTCTGCGGTTTGCGGTTTGCGGTACGCGGTTCGCGCTTCGCGGTTCGCAGTTTGCGGTACGCGGTTCCCGCTTCGCGGTTTCCGCTTCTCGGTTCGCGCTTCGCGGTTCGCGGTTTTTGTTTTGCGCTTCGCGGTTCGATTTTTGTGGTTTGCGGTTTGCGGTTTGCGGTCGTTTCGCGCTTCGCGGTTTGCAGTCGTTTCGCGCTTCGCGGTTTGCGGTTTGCGGTTTGCGGTTGTTCGCGGTTTGCGGTTTGCGGATCGCCGTTCGCGGTTGGCGGTTTGTAAGGCTTTGCGCTTTGCGGTTCAATTTTCGCTACTCGCGGTTTGCGGTTCGCGGTTAGCTGTTTGCGGATTGCCGTTCGCCGTTCGCGGTAAGCGGTTCGCGGTTTGCGGTTTGCGGTTCGCGATTCGCGGTACGCGGTTCGCGGTTTGCGGTTTACGGTTTGCGGTTCGCGGTTGTTTGCGGTTGTTCGCGGTTTGCGGTGCGCGATTCGAGGTTCGCGGTACGCGGTTTGCGGTTTGCGGTTTGCGGTTTGTGGTTCGCTTTTCGCGGTTTGTGCTTTGCGCTTTGCGCCTTGCGGTTTGCAGTTCCCGGTTTGCTGTTTGCGGTTCTCGGTTTGTTGTTCGCGGTTTGCAGTTCGCGATTCGCGGTTGTTTGCGGTTCGCGGTTCGCGGTTTGTGGTTCGCGGTTTGCGGTTCGCGGTTTGCGGTTGTTTGCGGTTCGCGGTTTGCGGCTCGCGGTTTGCGGTATGTGGTTTGCGCTTCGGGCTTTGCGGTTCGCGGTTTGCGGTTTGCTGTTTGCGGTTCGCGATTCGGCGTTGTTTGCGGTTTGCAGTTTGCGGTTCGCGATTCGCCGTTCGTGGATCGCGGTTCGCGGTTTGCGGAACGCCGTTCGCGGTTTGCGGTTCTCTGTTGTTTGCGGTTTGCAGTTCGCGGTTCGCGGTTCGCCGTTTGCCGTCGTTTCGCGCTTTGCGTTTTGAACTTTGCGGTTCGCGGTTTGTGGTTCGCGGTTTGCGGTTTGCAGTTTGTGGTTCGCGCTTCGCGGTTCGTGTTTTGCGCTTTGCGCCATGCGGTTTGCGGTTCGCGGTTTGCTGTTTTGAGCCTTTCGGTTCGCGGTTTGTGGTTCGCGGTTTGCGGATCGCCGTTTGCGGTCGTTTCGCGCTTTGCGGTTTGCCGTTTGCGGTTCGCGGTACGCGGTTTGCGGTTTGTGGTTCGCGCTTTGCGGTTGCTTGCAGTTCGCGGTTTGCAGCTCGCGGTTCGCGGTGTGTGGTTTGCGCTTCGCGCTTTGCGGTTCGCGGTTTGCGGTTTGCGGTTTGTGGTTCGCGATTCGCGGTTGTTTGCGGTTCGCGGTTTGCAGCTCGCGGTTCGCGGTGTGTGGTTTGCGCTTAGCGCTTTGCGGTTTGCGGTTTACGGTTCGCGGTTTCCGGTTAGCGATTCGCGGTTGTTTGCGGTTCGAGGTTCGCGTTTCGCGGTTTGGCGTTTGCGGGTTGCGGTTTGCTGTTGTTTGCGGTTTGCAGTTTGTGGTTCGCGGTTCGCCGTTCGTTGATCGCGGTTCGTGGTTTGCAGTTCGCGGTTCGCGGTTTGCCGTTCGTGGATCGCGGTTCGCGGTTTGCGAATCGCCGTTTGCGGTTTGCGGTTTGCGCTTCGCAGATTGCGGTTGTTCGCTGTTCGCGGTGCGTGGTTTGCGGTTTGCGGATCGCCGTTCGTATTAAGGTACGTTAAAACGTCTGAAAAGCACGTTTTGCAGTAACTATTATCTGCAGAAATATTAATGATGTTACTGTAATAGCTAGGGCCGATCAGAAATTAATAAATTTGACAAGTGTATGGGTTCCATCGCTAACAGGTGCTCAATAACTGGTTTAAAATCGATTGGTGTGGTAATAGCTATTGTATTAGTATATATGGAAACCATGTAACCATATGTCACTACAATATAAAATTTTTCTGCACTCAAAAAATTCAATTATAATAGTATGGTATTAAGGTGCGTTAAAACGTCCGAAAAGCACGTGTTGGAGTAACTATTAACTACAGAAATATTAATGATGTTACTGAAATAGCTAGGGCCGATCAGAAACTAATAAATTTGACAAGTGTATGCGTTCCATCGCTAACAGGAGTTCAATAACTGGATTAAAATCGATTGGAGTGGTAATAGCTCTTGTAGTAGTATATCAGGAGACCTTGTAACCATATGTCACTACAGTATAAAATTTTTCTGCACCCAAAAAATTCAATTGGAATAGTATAGTATTAAGGTGCCTTAAAACGTCTGAAAAGCACGATTTGCAGTAACTATTAATTAAAGAAATATTAATGATGTTACTGTAATAGCTAGGGCCGATCAGAAATTAATAAATTTGACAAGTGTATGCGTTCCATCGCTAACAGGTGCTCAATAACTGGTTTAAAATCGATTGGTGTGGTAATAGCTATTGTATTAGTATATATGGAGACCATGTAACCATATGTCACTACAATATAAAATTTTTCTGCACCCAAAAAATTCAATTGGAATAGTATAGTATTAAGGTGCCTTAAAACGTCTGAAAAGCACGATTTGCAGTAACTAATAATTAAAGAAATATTAATGATGTTACTGTAATAGCTAGGGCCGATCAGAAATTAATAAATTTGACAAGTGTATGGGTTCCATCGCTAACAGGTGCTCAATAACTGGTTTAAAATCGATTGGTGTGGTAATTGCTATTGTATTAGTATATATGGAGACCATGTAACCATATGTCACTACAATATAAAATTTTTCTGCACTCATAAAATTCAATTGTAAAGTATGGTATTAAGGTGCGTTAAAACGTCCGAAAAGCACGTGTTGGAGTAACTATTAACTACATAAATATTCATAATGTTACTGAAATAGCTAGGGCCGATCAGAAATTAATAAATTTGACAAGTGTATGCGTTCCATCGCTAACAGGAGTTCAATAACTGGATTAAAATCGATTGGAGTGGCAATAGCTCTTGTAGTAGTATATAAGGAGACCTTGTAACCATATGTCACTACAATATAAAATTTTTCTGCACCCAAAAAATTCAATTGGAATAGTATAGTATTAAGGTGCCTTAAAACGTCTGAAAAGCACGATTTGCAGTAACTAATAATTAAAGAAATATTAATGATGTTACTGTAATAGCTAGGGCCGATCAGAAATTAATAAATTTGACAAGTGTATGGGTTCCATCGCTAACAGGTGCTCAATAACTGGTTTAAAATCGATTGGTGTGGTAATAGCTATTGTATTAGTATATATGGAGACCATGTAACCATATGTCACTACAATATAAAATTTTTCTGCACTCATAAAATTCAATTGTAAAGTATGGTATTAAGGTGCGTTAAAACGTCCGAAAAGCACGTGTTGGAGTAACTATTAACTACATAAATATTCATAATGTTACTGAAATAGCTAGGGCCGATCAGAAATTAATAAATTTGACAAGTGTATGCGTTCCATCGCTAACAGGAGTTCAATAACTGGATTAAAATCGATTGGAGTGGCAATAGCTCTTGTAGTAGTATATAAGGAGACCTTGTAACCATATGTCACTACAATATAAAATTTTTCTGCACCCAAAAAATTTAATTGGAATAGCATAGTATTAAGGTGCCTTAAAACGTCTGAAAAGCACGATTTGCAGTAACTATTAATTAAAGAAATATTAATGATGTTACTGTAATAGCTAGGGCCGATCAGAAATTAATAAATTTGACAAGTGTATGGGTTCCATCGCTAACAGGAGTTCAATAACTGGATTAAAATCGATTGGAGTGGTAATAGCTCTTGTAGTAGTATATAAGGAGACCTTGTAACCATATGTCACTACAGTATAAAATTTTTCTGCACCCAAAAAATTCAATTGGAATAGTATAGTATTAAGGTGCCTTAAAACGTCTGAAAAGCACGATTTGCAGTAACTATTAATTAAAGAAATATTAATGATGTTACTGAAATAGCTAGGGCCGATCAGAAATTAATAAATTTGACAAGTGTATGCGTTCCATCGCTAACAGGAGTTCAATAACTGGATTGAAATCGATTGGAGTGGTAATAGCTCTTGTAGTAGTATATAAGGACACCTTGTAACCATATGTCACTACAGTATAAAATTTTTCTGCACCCAAAAAATAATTGGAATAGTATAGTATTAAGGTGCCTTAAAACGTCTGAAAAGCACGATTTGCAGTAACTATTAATTAAAGAAATATTAATGATGTTACTGAAATAGCTAGGGCCGATCAGAAATTAATAAATTTGATAAGTGTTTGCGTTCCATCGCTAACAGGAGTTCAATAACTGGATTAAAATCGATTGGAGTGGCAATAGCTCTTGTAGTAGTATATAAGGAGACCTTGTAACCATATGTCACTACAATATAAAATTTTTCTGCACCCAAAAAATTTAATTGGAATAGCATAGTATTAAGGTGCCTTAAAACGTCTGAAAAGCACGATTTGCAGTAACTATTAATTAAAGAAATATTAATGATGTTACTGTAATAGCTAGGGCCGATCAGAAATTAATAAATTTGACAAGTGTATGCGTTCCATCGCTAACAGGAGTTCAATAACTGGATTAAAATCGATTGGAGTGGTAATAGCTCTTGTAGTAGTATATAAGGAGACCTTGTAACCATATGTCACTACAGTATTAAATTTTTCTGCACCCAAAAAATTCAATTGGAATAGTATAGTATTAAGGTGTCTTAAAACGTCTGAAAAGCACGATTTGCAGTAACTATTAATTAAAGAAATATTAATGATGTTACTGTAATAGCTAGGGCCGATCAGAAATTAATAAATTTGACAAGTGTATGCGTTCCATCGCTAACAGGAGTTCAATAACTGGATTAAAATCGATTGGAGTGGTAATAGCTCTTGTAGTAGTATATAAGGAGACCTTGTAACCATATGTCACTACAGTATAAAATTTTTCTGCACCCAAAAAATTCAATTGGAATAGTATAGTATTAAGGTGCCTTAAAACGTCTGAAAAGCACGATTTGCAGTAACTATTAATTAAAGAAATATTAATGAATTTACTGAAATAGCTAGGGCCGATCAGAAATTAATAAATTTGACAAGTGTATGCGTTCCATCGCTAACAGGAGTTCAATAACTGGATTAAAATCGATTGGAGTGGTAATAGCTTTTGTAGTAGTATATAAGGAGACCTTGTAACCATATGTCACTAAAGTATAAAATTTTTCTGCACCCAAAAAATTCAATTGGAATAGTATAGTATTAAGGTGCCTTAAAACGTCTGAAAAGCACGATTTGCAGTAACTATTAATTAAAGAAATATTAATGATGTTACTGTAATAGCTAGGGCCGATCAGAAATTAATAAATTTGACAAGTGTATGCGTTCCATCGCTAACAAGTGCTCAATAACTGGTTTAAAATCGATTGGTGTGGCAATAGCTATTGTATTAGTATATATGGAGACCATGTAACCATATGTCACTACAATATAAACTTTTTCTGCACCCAAAAAATTCCATTGGAATAGTATAGTATTAAGGTGCCTTAAAACGTCTGAAAAGCACGATTTGCAGTAACTATTAATTAAAGAAATATTAATGATGTTACTGTAATAGCTAGGGCCGATCAGAAATTAATAAATTTGACAAGTGTATGCGTTCCATCGCTAACAGGAGTTCAATAACTGGATTAAAATCGATTGGAGTGGTAATAGCTCTTGTAGTAGTATATAAGGAGACCTTGTAACCATATGTCACTACAGTATTAAATTTTTCTGCACCCAAAAAATTCAATTGGAATAGTATAGTATTAAGGTGTCTTAAAACGTCTGAAAAGCACGATTTGCAGTAACTATTAATTAAAGAAATATTAATGATGTTACTGTAATAGCTAGGGCCGATCAGAAATTAATAAATTTGACAAGTGTATGCGTTCCATCGCTAACAGGAGTTCAATAACTGGATTAAAATCGATTGGAGTGGTAATAGCTCTTGTAGTAGTATATAAGGAGACCTTGTAACCATATGTCACTACAGTATAAAATTTTTCTGCACCCAAAAAATTCAATTGGAATAGTATAGTATTAAGGTGCCTTAAAACGTCTGAAAAGCACGATTTGCAGTAACTATTAATTAAAGAAATATTAATGAATTTACTGAAATAGCTAGGGCCGATCAGAAATTAATAAATTTGACAAGTGTATGCGTTCCATCGCTAACAGGAGTTCAATAACTGGATTAAAATCGATTGGAGTGGTAATAGCTTTTGTAGTAGTATATAAGGAGACCTTGTAACCATATGTCACTACAGTATAAAATTTTTCTGCACCCAAAAAATTCAATTGGAATAGTATAGTATTAAGGTGCCTTAAAACGTCTGAAAAGCACGATTTGCAGTAACTATTAATTAAAGAAATATTAATGATGTTACTGTAATAGCTAGGGCCGATCAGAAATTAATAAATTTGACAAGTGTATGCGTTCCATCGCTAACAAGTGCTCAATAACTGGTTTAAAATCGATTGGTGTAGTAATAGCTATTGTATTAGTATATATGGAGACCATGTAACCATATGTCACTACAATATAAAATTTTTCTGCACCCAAAAAATTCAATTGTAATAGTATGGTATTAAGGTGCGTTAAAACGTCCGAAAAACACGTGTTGGAGTAACTATTAACTACAGAAATATTAATGATGTTACTGAAATAGCTAGAGCCGATCAGAAATTAATAAATTTGACAAGTGTATGCGTTCCATCGCTAACAGGTGCTCAATAACTGGTTTAAAATCGATTGGTGTGGTAATAGCTATTGTATTAGTATATATGGAGACCATGTAACCATATGTCACTACAATATAAAATTTTTCTGCACCCAAAAAATTCAATTGGAATAGTAGTATTAAGGTGCCTTAAAACGTCTGAAAAGCACGATTTGCAGTAACTATTAATTAAAGAAATATTAATGATGTTACTGTAATAGCTAGGGCCGATCAGAAATTAATAAATTTGACAAGTGTATGCGTTCCATCGCTAACAGGTGCTCAATAACTGGTTTAAAATCGATTGGTGTGGTAATAGCTATTGTATTAGTATATATGGAGACCATGTAACCATATGTCACTACAATATAAAATTTTTCTGCACCCAAAAAATTCAATTGGAATAGTATAGTATTAAGGTGCCTTAAAACGTCTGAAAAGCACGATTTGCAGTAACTATTAATTAAAGAAATATTAATGATGTTACTGTAATAGCTAGGGCCGATCAGAAATTAATAAATTTGACAAGTGTATGGGTTCCATCGCTAACAGGTGCTCAATAACTGGTTTAAAATCGATTGGTGTGGTAATGGCTATTGTATTAGTATATATGGAGACCATGTAACCATATGTCACTACAATATAAAATTTTTCTGCACTCATAAAATTCAATTGTAATAGTATGGTATTAAGGTGCGTTAAAACGTCCGAAAAGCACGTGTTGGAGTAACTATTAACTACAGAAATATTCATGATGTTACTGAAATAGCTAGGGCCGATCAGAAATTAATAAATTTGACAAGTGTATGCGTTCCATCGCTAACAGGAGTTCAATAACTGGATTAAAATAGATTGGAGTGGTAATAGCTCTTGTAGCAGTATATAAGGAGACCTTGTAACCATATGTCACTACAATATAAAATTTTTCTGCACCCAAAAAATTTAATTGGAATAGCATAGTATTAAGGTGCCTTAAAACGTCTGAAAAGCACGTTTTTCAGTAACTATTAACTACAGAAATATTAATGATGTTACTGAAATAGCTAGGGCTGATCATAAATTAATAAATTTGACAAGTGTAGGCGTTGCAGCGCTAACAGGATTTCAATAACTGGATTAAAATAGATTGGAGTGGTAATAGCTCTTGTAGCAGTATATAAGGAGACCTTGTAACCATATGTCACTACAATATAAAATTTTTCTGCACCCAAAAAATTCAATTGTAATAGTATAGTATTAAGGTGCCTTAAAACGTCTGAAAAGCACGATTTGCAGTAACTATTAACTAAAGAAATATTAATGATGTTACTGTAATAGCTAGGGCCGATCAGAAATTAATAAATTTGACAAGTGTATGCGTTCCATCGCTAACAGGAGTTCAATAACTGGATTAAAATCGATTGGAGTGGTAATAGCTATTGCAGTAGTATATAAGGAGACTTTGTAACCATATGTCACTACAATATAAAATTTTTCTGCACTCAAAAAATTCAATTGTAATAGTATGGTATTAAGGTGCGTTAAAACGTCCGAAAAGCACGTGTTTGAGTAACTATTAACTACAGAAATATTAATGATGTTACTGAAATAGCTAGGGCCGATCAGAAATTAATAAATTTGACAAGTGTATGCGTTCCATCGCTAACAGGAGTTCAATAACTGGATTAAAATCGATTGGAGGGGTAATAGCTATTGCAGTAGTATATAAGGAGACCTTGTAACCATATGTCACTACAATATAAAATTTTTCTGCAACCAAAAAATTCAATTGTAATAGTAGGGTATTAAGGTGCGTTAAAACGTCCGAAACCACGTGTTGCAGTAACTATTAACTACAGAAATATTAATGATGTTACTGAAATAGCTAGGGCCGAGCAGAAATTAATAAATTTTTACAAGTGTATGCGTTCCATCGCTAACAGGAGCTCAATAACTGGATTAAAATCGATTGGAGTGGTAATAGCTCTTGTAGTAGTATATAAGGAGACCTTGTAACCATATGTCACTACAATATAAAATTTTTCTGCACCCAAAAAATTCAATTGTAATAGTATAGTATTAAGGTGCCTTAAAACGTCTGAAAAGCACGTTTTGCAGTAACTATTAACTACAGAAATATTAATGATGTTACTGTAATAGCTAGGGCCGATCATAAATTAATAAATTTGACAAGTGTATGCGTTCCATCGCTAACAGGAAGTCAATAACTGGATCAAATCGATTGGAGTGGTAATAGCTCTTGTAGTAGTATATAAGGAGACCTTGTAACCATATGTCACTACAATATAAAATTTTTCTGCACCCAAAAAATTCAATTGTAATAGTATAGTATTAAGTTGCCTTAAAACGTCTGAGAAGCACGTTTTGCAGTAACTATTAACTACAGAAATATTAATGATGTTACTGTAATAGCTAGGGCCGATCATAAATTAATAAATTTGACAAGTGTATGCGTTCCATCGCTAACAGGAAGTCAATAACTGGATCAAATCGATTGGAGTGGTAATAGCTCTTGTAGTAGTATATAAGGAGACCTTGTAGCCATATGTCACTACAATATAAAATTTTTCCGCACCCAAAAAATTCAATTGTAATAGTATGGTACTAAGGTGCGTTAAAACGTCCGAAAAGCACGTGTTGGAGTAACTATTAACTACAGAAATATTAATGATGTTACTGAAATAGCTAGGGCCTATCAGAAATTAATAAATTTGACAAGTGTATGCGTTCCATCGCTAACAGGAGTTCAATAACTGGATTAAAATCGATTGGAGTGGTAATAGCTCTTGTAGTAGTATATAAGGAGACCTTGTAACCATATGTCACTACAATATAAAATTTTTCTGCACCCAAAAAATTTAATTGGAATAGCATAGTATTAAGGTGCCTTAAAACGTCTAAAAAGCACGTTTTTCAGTAACTATTAACTACAGAAATATTAATGATGTTACTGAAATAGCTAGGGCCGATCAGAAATTAATAAATTTGACAAGTGTATGCGTTCCATCGCTAACAGGAGTTCAATAACTGGTTTAAAATCGATTGGAGTGGTAATAGCTATTGCTGTAGTATATAAGGAGACTTTGTAATCATATGTCACTACAATATAAAATTTTTCTGCACCCAAAAAATTCAATTGTAATAGTATAGTATTAAGGTGCCTTAAAACGTCTGAAAAGCACGATTTGCAGTAACTATTAACTAAAGAAATATTAATGATGTTACTGTAATAGCTAGGGCCGATCAGAAATTAATAAATTTGACAAGTGTATGCGTTCCATCGCTAACAGGAGTTCAATAACTGGATTAAAATCGATTGGAGTGGTAATAGCTATTGCTGTAGTATATAAGGAGACCTGGTAACCATATGTCACTACAATATAAAATTTTTCTGCAACCAAAAAATTCAATTGTAATAGTATGGTATTAAGGTGCGTTAAAACGTCCGAAACCACGTGTTGCAGTAACTATTAACTACAGAAATATTAATGATGTTACTGAAATAGCTAGGGCCGATCAGAAATTAATAAATTTTTATAAGTGTATGCGTTCCATCGCTAACAGGAGCTCAATAACTGGATTAAAATCGATTGGAGTGGTAATAGCTCTTGTAGTAGTATATAAGGAGACCTTGTAACCATATGTCACTACAATATAAAATTTTTCTGCACCCAAAAAATTCAATTGTAATAGTATAGTATTAAGGTGCCTTAAAACGTCTGAAAAGCACGTTTTGCAGTAACTATTAACTACAGAAATATTAATGATGTTACTGTAATAGCTAGGGCCGATCATAAATTAATAAATTTGACAAGTGTATGCGTTCCATCGCTAACAGGAAGTCAATAACTGGATCAAATCGATTGGAGTGGTAATAGCTCTTGTAGTAGTATATAAGGAGACCTTGTAACCATATGTCACTACAATATAAAATTTTTCTGCACCCAAAAAATTCAATTGTAATAGTATGGTATTAAGGTGCGTTAAAACGTCCGAAAAGCACGTGTTGGAGTAACTATTAACTACTGAAATATTAATGATGTTACTGAAATAGCTAGGGCCGATCAGAAATTAATAAATTTGACAAGTGTATGCGTTCCATCGCTAACAGGAGTTCAGTAACTGGATTAAAATCGATTGGAGTGGTAATAGCTCTTGTAGTAGTATATAAGGAGACCTTGTAATCATATGTCACTACAATATAAAATTTTTCTGCACCCAAAAAATTCAATTGTAATAGTATAGTATTAAGGTGCCTTAAAACGTCTGAAAAGCACGATTTGCAGTAACTATTAACTAAAGAAATATTAATGATGTTACTGTAATAGCTAGGGTCGATCAGAAATTAATAAATTTGACAAGTGTATGCGTTCCATCGCTAACAGGAGTTCAATAACTGGATTAAAATCGATTGGAGGGGTAATAGCTATTGCAGTAGTATATAAGGAGACCTTGTAACCATATGTCACTACAATATAAAATTTTTCTGCAACCAAAAAATTCAATTGTAATAGTATGGTATTAAGGTGCGTTAAAACGTCCGAAACCACGTGTTGCAGTAACTATTAACTACAGAAATATTAATGATGTTACTGAAATAGCTAGGGCCGAGCAGAAATTAATAAATTTTTACAAGTGTATGCGTTCCATCGCTAACAGGAGCTCAATAACTGGATTAAAATCGATTGGAGTGGTAATAGCTCTTGTAGTAGTATATAAGGAGACCTTGTAACCATATGTCACTACAATATAAAATTTTTCTGCACCCAAAAAATTCAATTGTAATAGTATAGTATTAAGGTGCCTTAAAACGTCTGAAAAGCACGTTTTGCAGTAACTATTAACTACAGAAATATTAATGATGTTACGGTAATAGCTAGGGCCGATCAGAAATTAATAAATTTGACAAGTGTAGGCGTTGCATCGCTAACAGGAGTTCAATAACTGGATTAAAATCGATTGGAGTGGTAATAGCTCTTATAGTAGTATATAAGGAGACCTTGTAACCATATGTCACTACAATATAAAATTTTTCTGCACCCAAAAAATTCAATTGTAATAGTATAGTATTAAGGTGCCTTAAAACGTCTGAAAAGCACGATTTGCAGTAACTATTAACTAAAGAAATATTAATGATGTTACTGTAATAGCCAGGGCCGATCAGAAATTAATAAATTTGACAAGTGTATGCGTTCCATCGCTAACAGGAGTTCAATAACTGGATTAAAATCGATTGGAGTGGTAATAGCTATTGCAGTAGTATATAAGGAGACCTTGTAACCATATGTCACTACCATATAAAATTTTTCTGCAACCAAAAAATTCAATTGTAATAGTATGGTATTAAGGTGCGTTAAAACGTCCGAAACCACGTGTTGCAGTAACTATTAACTACAGAAATATTAATGATGTTACTGAAATAGCTAGGGCCGATCAGAAATTAATAAATTTTTATAAGTGTATGCGTTTAATCGCTAACAGGAGCTCAATAACTGGATTAAAATCGATTGGAGTGGTAGTAGCTCTTGTAGTAGTATATAAGGAGACCTTGTAACCATATGTCACTACAATATAAAATGTTTCTGCACCCAAAAATTCAATTGTAATAGTATAGTATTAAGGTGCCTTAAAACGTCTGAAAAGCACGTTTTGCAGTAACTATTAACTACAGAAATATTAATGATGTTACTGTAATAGCTAGGGCCGATCATAAATTAATAAATTTGACAAGTGTATGCGTTCCATCGCTAACAGGAAGTCAATAACTGGATCAAATCGATTGGAGTGGTAATAGCTCTTGTAGTAGTATATAAGGAGACCTTGTAACCATATGTCACTACAATATAAAATTTTTCTGCACCCAAAAAATTCAATTGTAATAGTATGGTATTAAGGTGCGTTAAAACGTCCGAAAAGCACGTGTTGGAGTAACTATTAACTACAGAAATATTAATGATGTTACTGAAATAGCTAGGGCCGATCAGAAATTAATAAATTTGACAAGTGTATGCGTTCCATCGCTAACAGGAGTTCAGTAACTGGATTAAAATCGATTGGAGTGGTAATAGCTCTTGTAGTAGTATATAAGGAGACCTTGTAATCATATGTCACTACAATATAAAATTTTTCTGCACCCAAAAAATTCAATTGTAATAGTATAGTATTAAGGTGCCTTAAAACGTCTGAAAAGCACGATTTGCAGTAACTATTAACTAAAGAAATATTAATGATGTTACTGTAATAGCTAGGGTCGATCAGAAATTAATAAATTTGACAAGTGTATGCGTTCCATCGCTAACAGGAGTTCAATAACTGGATTAAAATCGATTGGAGTGGTAATAGCTATTGCTGTAGTATATAAGGAGACCTTGTAACCATATGTCACTACAATATAAAATTTTTCTGCAACCAAAAAATTCAATTGTAATAGTATGGTATTAAGGTGCGTTAAAACGTCCGAAACCACGTGTTGCAGTAACTATTAACTACAGAAATATTAATGATGTTACTGAAATAGCTAGGGCCGATCAGAAATTAATAAATTTTTATAAGTGTATGCGTTCCATCGCTAACAGGAGCTCAATAACTGGATCAAAATCGATTGGAGTGGTAATAGCTCTTGTAGTAGTATATAAGGAGACCTTGTAACCATATGTCACTACAATATAAAATTTTTCTGCACCCAAAAAATTCAATTGTAATAGTATAGTATTAAGGTGCCTTAAAACGTCTGAAAAGCACGTTTTGCAGTAACTATTAACTACAGAAATATTAATGATGTTACGGTAATAGCTAGGGCCGATCATAAATTAATAAATTTGACAAGTGTATGCGTTCCATCGCTAACAGGAAGTCAATAACTGGATCAAATCGATTGGAGTGGTAATAGCTCTTGTAGTAGTATATAAAAAGACCTTGTAACCATATGTCACTACAATATAAAATTTTTCTGCACCCAAAAAATTCAATTGTAATAGTATGGTATTAAGGTGCGTTAAAACGTCCGAAAAGCACGTGTTTGAGTAACTATTAACTACAGAAATATTAATGATGTTACTGAAATAGCTAGGGCCGATCAGAAATTAATAAATTTGACAAGTGTATGCGTTCCATCGCTAACAGGAGTTCAATAACTGGATTAAAATCGATTGGAGGGGTAATAGCTATTGCAGTAGTATATAAGGAGACCTTGTAACCATATGTCACTACAATATAAAATTTTTCTGCAACCAAAAAATTCAATTGTAATAGTATGGTATTAAGGTGCGTTAAAACGTCCGAAACCACGTGTTGCAGTAACTATTAACTACAGAAATATTAATGATGTTACTGAAATAGCTAGGGCCGAGCAGAAATTAATAAATTTTTACAAGTGTATGCGTTCCATCGCTAACAGGAGCTCAATAACTGGATTAAAATCGATTGGAGTGGTAATAGCTCTTGTAGTAGTATATAAGGAGACCTTGTAACCATATGTCACTACAATATAAAATTTTTCTGCACCCAAAAAATTCAATTGTAATAGTATAGTATTAAGGTGCCTTAAAACGTCTGAAAAGCACGTTTTGCAGTAACTATTAACTACAGAAATATTAATGATGTTACGGTAATAGCTAGGGCCGATCATAAATTAATAAATTTGACAAGTTTATGCGTTCCATCGCTAACAGGAAGTCAATAACTGGATCAAATCGATTGGAGTGGTAATAGCTCTTGTAGTAGTATATAAGGAGACCTTGTAACCATATGTCACTACAATATAAAATTTTTCTGCACCCAAAAAATTCAATTGTAATAGTATGGTATTAAGGTGCGTTAAAACGTCCGAAAAGCACGTGTTGGAGTAACTATTAACTACAGAAATATTAATGATGTTACTGAAATAGCTAGGGCCGATCATAAATTAATAAATTTGACAAGTGTATGCGTTCCATCGCTAACAGGAGTTCAATAACTGAATTAAAATCGATTGGAGTGGTAATAGCTCTTGTAGTAGTATATAAGGAGACCTTGTAATCATATGTCACTACAATATAAAATTTTTCTGCACCCAAAACATTTAATTGGATTAGCATAGTATTAAGGTGCCTTAAAACGTCTGAGAAGCACGTTTTTCAGTAACTATTAACTACAGAAATATTAATGATGTTACTGAAATAGCTAGGGCTGATCATAAATTAATAAATTTGATAAGTGTAGGCGTTGCATCGCTAACAGGAGTTCAATAACTGGTTTAAAATCGATTGGAGTGGTAATAGCTCTTATAGTAGTATATAAGGAGACCTTGTAACCATATGTCACTACAATATAAAATTTTTCTGCACCCAAAAAATTCAATTGTAATAGTATAGTATTAAGGTGCCTTAAAACGTCTGAAAAGCACGATTTGCAGTAACTATTAACTAAAGAAATATTAATGATGTTACTGTAATAGCCAGGGCCGATCAGAAATTAATAAATTTGACAAGTGTATGCGTTCCATCGCTAACAGGAGTTCAATAACTGGATTAAAATCGATTGGAGTGGTAATAGCTATTGCAGTAGTATACAGGGTGTTTCATTAATAATTAGAAATATTTTAACTGTAGAATCCTGGGCTCAAAATATTAATATTTAACCCAAATCACTTAGATAAAATGTGGCTTGTTACTGAGATATAGGGTGTTCTATTTAAAAATTTAAAAATGATTTTTTCCCATTACTTTAAAACTATTTGACGTATCGGTATCATATTTGGCAGGAAGTGTAGACACTGTAAACCATGCTAAATTATGTTAAATAAACATTTCTGGCTAGTACCAGAGGCGTACCACAGGGGCAAGTGAGTGGTTGACCCTTTCCAAATTCTACGCCACTGGCGGAATTGCCATTTTAGCACAATTTTTCGATTCTCCAATACTTTCTATGTAAATAACATACTCTTCCTTCGTCACGATAACGTCATTATTTTTCGAGATATTTAAAGTTAAACATAAAGCTGAACAGTTATTTTGATTTTAATGTGTATTAATTATGTCGGTGTTTTTTTGTCATAAGATTGTATTTATTACGCAAATGAAACTTTAATCCGTATTAACAAAAAAACAATGTTATTTATTGAAATTTATTGAAACGAATACATGGATACATTTTTTTTATGTTGAATGCATCTATGTATTAGTTTCAAGAAATTTCAATAAATAACATTATGTTTTTTTGTTAATACGGATTAAAGTTTCATTTGCGTAATAAATGCAATCTTATGACAAAAAACGCCGACATAATTAATACACATTAAAATCAAAATAACTGTTCAGCTTTATGTTTAACTTTAAATATCTCGAAAAATAATGACGTTATCGTGACGAAGGAAGAGTATGTTATTTACATCGAAAGTATTGGAGAATCAAAAAATTGTGCTAAAATGGCCATTCCGCCAGTGGCGTAGAATTTGGGAAGGGTCAACCAATCACTTGCCCCTGTGGTACGCCTCTGGTAGTAGCCAGAAACGTTTATTTAACATAATTTGGCATGGTTTACAGTGTCTACACTTGCTGTCAAATATGATACGGATACGTCAAATAGTTTTAAAGTAATGGGGAAAAATCATTTTTAAATTTTTAAATAAAACACCCTATATCTCAGTAACACCCAACATTTTATCTAAGTGATTTGGGTTAAATATTAATATTTTGAGCCCAGGATTCTACAGTTAAAATATTTCCAATTATTAATGGAACACCCTGTATAAGGAGACCTTGTAACCATATGTCACTACAATATAAAATTTTTCTGCAACCAAAAAATTCAATTGTAATAGTATGGTATTAAGGTGCGTTAAAACGTCCGAAACCACGTGTTGCAGTAACTATTAACTACAGAAATATTAATGATGTTACTGAAATAGCTAGGGCCGATCAGAAATTAATAAATTTTATAAGTGTATGCGTTCCATTGCTAACAGGAGCTCAATAACTGGATTAAAATCGATTGGAGTGGTAGTAGCTCTTGTAGTAGTATATAAGGAGACCTTGTAACCATATGTCACTACAATATAAAATGTTTCTGTACCCAAAAATTCAATTGTAATAGTATAGTATTAAGGTGCCTTAAAACGTCTGAAAAGCACGTTTTGCAGTAACTATTAACTACAGAAATATTAATGATGTTACTGTAATAGCTAGGGCCGATCAAAAATTAGTAAATTTGACAAGTGTATGCGTTCCATCGCTAACAGGAAGTCAATAACTGGATCAAATCGATTGGAGTGGTAATAGCTCTTGTAGTAGTATATAAGGAGACCTTGTAACCATATGTCACTACAATATAAAATTTTTCTGCACCCAAAAAATTCAATTGTAATAGTATAGTATTAAGTTGCCTTAAAACTTCTGAAAAGCACGTTTTGCAGTAACTATTAACTACAGAAATATTAATGATGTTACTGTAATAGCTAGGGCCGATCATAAATTAATAAACTTGACAAGTGTATGCGTTCCATCGCTAACAGGAAGTCAATAACTGGATCAAATCGATTGGAGTGGTAATAGCTCTTGTAGTAGTATATAAGGAGACCTTGTAACCATATGTCACTACAATATAAAATTTTTCTGCACCCAAAAAATTCAATTGTAATAGTATAGTATTAAGGTGCGTTAAAACGTCCGAAAAGCACGTGTTGGAGTTACTACTAACTACGGAAATATTAATGATGTTACTGTAATAGCTAGGGCCGATCATAAATTAATAAATTTGACAAGTGTATGCGTTCTATCCCTAACAGGAAGTCAATAACTGGATTAAAATCGATTGGAGTGGTAATAGCTCTTGTAGTAGTATATAAGGAGACCTTGTAACCATATGTCACTACAATATAAAATTTTTCTGCACCCAAAAAATTTAATTGGAATAGCATAGTAATAAGGTGCCTTAAAACGTCTGAAAAGCACGTTTTTCAGTAACTATTAAGTAAAGAAATATTAATGATGTTACTATAATGGCTAGGGCCGATCATAAATTAATAAATTTGACAAGTGTATGCGTTCCATCACTAACAGGAGCTCAATAACTGGATAAAATCGATTGGAGTGGTAATAGCTCTTGTAGTAGTATATAAGGAGACCTTGTAACCATATGTCACTACAATATAAAATTTTTCTGCAACCAAAAAATTCAATTGTAATAGAATGGTATTAAGGTGCGTTAAAACGTCCGAAACCACGTGTTGCAGTTACTATTAACTACAGAAATATTAATGATGTTACTGAAATAGCTAGGAGCGATCAGAAATTAATAAATTTTTACAAGTGTATGCGTTCCATCGCTAACAGGAGCTCAAGAACTGGATAAAAATCGATTGGAGTGGTAATAGCTCTTGTAGTAGTATATAAGGAGACCTTGTAACCATATGTCACTACAATATAAAATTTTTCTGCACCCAAAAAATTCAATTGTAATAGTATAGTATTAAGGTGCCTTAAAACGTCTGAAAAGCTCGTTTTGCAGGAACTATTAACTACAGAATTATTAATGATGTTACTGAAATAGCTAGGGCCGATCATAAATTAATAAGTTTGACAAGTGTATGCGTTCCATCGCTAACAGGAAGTCAATAACTGGATCAAATCGATTGGAGTGGTAATAGCTCTTGTAGTAGTATATAAGGAGACCTTGTAACCATATGTCACTACAATATAAAATTTTTCTGCACCCAAAAAATTCAATTGTAATAGTATAGTATTAAGTTGCCTTAAAACGTCTGAAAAGCACGTTTTGCAGTAACTATTAACTACAGAAATATTAATGATGTTACTGTAATAGCTAGGGCCGATCATAAATTAATAAATTTGACAAGTGTATGCGTTCTATCCCTAACAGGAAGTCAATAACTGGATCAAATCGATTGGAGTGGTAATAGCTCTTGTGGTAGTATATAAGGAGACCTTGTAACCATATGTCACTACAATATAAAATTTTTCTGCACCCAAAAAATTCAATTGTAATAGTATAGTATTAAGTTGCCTTAAAACGTCTGAAAAGCACGTTTTGCAGTAACTATTAACTACAGATATATTAATGATGTTACTGTAATAGCTAGGGCCGATCATAAATTAATAAATTTGACAAGTGTATGCGTTCCATCGCTAACAGGAAGTCAATAACTGGATCAAATCGATTGGAGTGGTAATAGCTCTTGTGGTAGTATATAAGGAGACCTTGTAACCATATGTCACTACAATATAAAATTTTTCTGCACCCAAAAAATTTAATTGTAATAGTATAGTATTAAGTTGCCTTAAAACGTCTGAAAAGCACGTTTTGCAGTAACTATTAACTACAGAAATATTAATGATGTTACTGTAATAGCTAGGGCCGATCAGAAATTAATTAATCTGACAAGCGTATGCGTTCCATCGCTAAGAGGTGCTCAATAACAGGCTGAAAATCGATTGCAGTTTTAATAGCTTTTACAGTAGTATATAAGGAGACCTTGTAACCATATGTCACTACAATATAAAATTTTTCTGCACCCAAAAAATTCAATTGTAGTAGTATGGTATTAAGGTGCGTTAAAACGTCCGAAAAGCACGTGTTGCAGTAACTATTAACTAAAGAAATATTAATGATGTTACTGAAATAGCTAAGGCCGATCAGAAATTAATAAATTTTTACAAGTGTATGCGTTCCATCGCTAACAGGAGCTCAATAACTGGATTAAAATCGATTGGAGTGGTAATAGCTCTTGTAGTAGTATATAAGGAGACCTTGTAACCATATGTCACTACAATATAAAATTTTTCTGCACCCAAAAAATTCAATTGTAATAGTATAGTATTAAGGTGCCTTAAAACGTCTAAAAAGCACGTTTTGCAGTAACTATTAACTAAAGAAATATTAATGATGTTACTATAATAGCTAGGGCCGATCATAAATTGATAAATTTGACTAGTGTATGCATTCCATCGCTAACAGGAGCTTAATAACTGGATAAAATCGATTGGAGTGGTAATAGCTCTTGTAGTAGTATATAAGGAGACCTTGTAACCATATGTCACTACAATATAAAATTTTTCTGCACCCAAAAAATTCAATTGTAATAGCATAGTATTAAGGTGCCTTAAAACGTCTGAAAAGCACGATTTGCAGTAACTATAAACTAAAGAAATATTAATGATGTTACTGTAATAGCTAGGGCCGATCAGAAATTAATAAATTTGACAAGTGTATGCGTTCCATTGCTAACGGGAGTTCAATAACTGGATTAAAATCGATTGGAGTGGTAATAGCTTTTGTAGTAGTATATAAGGAGACCTTGTAACCATATGTCACTACAATATAAAATTTTTCTGCACCCAAAAAATTCAATTAGAATAGTATTGTATTAAGGTGCCTTAAAACGTCTGAAAAGCACGTTTTGCAGTAACTATTAAGTAAAGAAATATTAATGATGTTACTATAATGGCTAGGGCCGATCATAAATTAATAAATTTGACAAGTGTATGCGTTCCATCACTAACAGGAGCTCAATAACTGGATAAAATCGATTGGAGTGGTAATAGCTCTTGTAGTAGTATATAAGGAGACCTTGTAACCATATGTCACTACAATATAAAATTTTTCTGCACCCAAAAAATTCAATTGTAATAGTATAGTATTAAGGTGCCTTAAAACGTCTAAAAAGCACGTTTTGCAGTAACTATTAACTAAAGAAATATTAATGATGTTACTATAATAGCTAGGGCCGATCATAAATTGATAAATTTGACTAGTGTATGCATTCCATCGCTAACAGGAGCTCAATAACTGGATTAAAATCGATTGGAGTGGTAATAGCTCTTGTAGTAGTATATAAGGAGACCTTGTAACCATATGTCACTACAATATAAAATTTTTCTGCACCCAAAAAATTCAATTGTAATAGTATAGTATTAAGGTGCCTTAAAACGTCTGAAAAGCACGTTTTGCAGTAACTATTAACTACAGAAATATTAATGATGTTACGGTAATAGCTAGGGCCGATCATAAATTAATAAATTTGACAAGTTTATGCGTTCCATCGCTAACAGGAAGTCAATAACTGGATCAAATCGATTGGAGTGGTAATAGCTCTTGTAGTAGTATATAAGGAGACCTTGTAACCATATGTCACTACAATATAAAATGTTTCTGTACCCAAAAATTCAATTGTAATAGTATAGTATTAAGGTGCCTTAAAACGTCTGAAAAGCACGTTTTGCAGTAACTATTAACTACAGAAATATTAATGATGTTACTGTAATAGCTAGGGCCGATCATAAATTAGTAAATTTGACAAGTGTATGCGTTCCATCGCTAACAGGAAGTCAATAACTGGATCAAATCGATTGGAGTGGTAATAGCTCTTGTAGTAGTATATAAGGAGACCTTGTAACCATATGTCACTACAATATAAAATTTTTCTGCACCCAAAAAATTCAATTGTAATAGTATAGTATTAAGTTGCCTTAAAACTTCTGAAAAGCACGTTTTGCAGTAACTATTAACTACAGAAATATTAATGATGTTACTGTAATAGCTAGGGCCGATCATAAATTAATAAACTTGACAAGTGTATGCGTTCCATCGCTAACAGGAAGTCAATAACTGGATCAAATCGATTGGAGTGGTAATAGCTCTTGTAGTAGTATATAAGGAGACCTTGTAACCATATGTCACTACAATATAAAATTTTTCTGCACCCAAAAAATTCAATTGTAATAGTATAGTATTAAGGTGCGTTAAAACGTCCGAAAAGCACGTGTTGGAGTTACTACTAACTACGGAAATATTAATGATGTTACTAAAATAGCTAGGGCCGATCAGAAATTAATAAATTTGACAAGTGTATGCGTTTCATCGCTAACAGGAGTTCAATAACTGGATTAAAATCGATTGGAGTGGTAATAGCTCTTGTAGTAGTATATAAGGAGACCTTGTAACCATATGTCACTACAATATAAAATTTTTCTGCACCCAAAAAATTTAATTGGAATAGCATAGTATTAAGGTGCCTTAAAACGTCTGAAAAGCACGTTTTTCAGTAACTATTAAGTAAAGAAATATTAATGATGTTACTATAATGGCTAGGGCCGATCATAAATTAATAAATTTGACAAGTGTATGCGTTCCATCACTAACAGGAGCTCAATAACTGGATAAAATCGATTGGAGTGGTAATAGCTCTTGTAGTAGTATATAAGGAGACCTTGTAACCATATGTCACTACAATATAAAAGTTTTCTGCACCCAAAAAATTCAATTGTAATAGTATAGTATTAAGGTGCCTTAAAACGTCTGAAAAGCACGATTTGCAGTAACTATTAACTAAAGAAATATTAATGATGTTACTGTAATAGCTAGGGCCGCTCAGAAATTAATAAATTTGACAAGTGTATGCGTTCCATCGCTAACAGGAGTTCAATAACTGGATTAAAATCATTTGGAGTGGTAATAGCTATTGCAGTAGTATATAAGGAGACCTTGTAACCATATGTCACTACAATATAAAATTTTTCTGCAACCAAAAAATTCAATTGTAATAGAATGGTATTAAGGTGCGTTAAAACGTCCGAAACCACGTGTTGCAGTTACTATTAACTACAGAAATATTAATGATGTTACTGAAATAGCTAGGAGCGATCAGAAATTAATAAATTTTTACAAGTGTATGCGTTCCATCGCTAACAGGAGCTCAAGAACTGGATAAAAATCGATTGGAGTGGTAATAGCTCTTGTAGTAGTATATAAGGAGACCTTGTAACCATATGTCACTACAATATAAAATTTTTCTGCACCCAAAAAATTCAATTGTAATAGTATAGTATTAAGTTGCCTTAAAACGTCTGAAAAGCACGTTTTGCAGTAACTATTAACTACAGAAATATTAATGATGTTACTGTAATAGCTAGGGCCGATCAGAAATTAATTAATCTGACAAGCGTATGCGTTCCATCGCTAAGAGGTGCTCAATAACAGGCTGAAAATCGATTGCAGTTTTAATAGCTATTACAGTAGTATATAAGGAGACCTTGTAACCATATGTCACTACAATATAAAATTTTTCTGCACCCAAAAAATTCAATTGTAGTAGTATGGTATTAAGGTGCGTTAAAACGTCCGAAAAGCACGTGTTGCAGTAACTATTAACTAAAGAAATATTAATGATGTTACTGAAATAGCTAAGGCCGATCAGAAATTAATAAATTTTTACAAGTGTATGCGTTCCATCGCTAACAGGAGCTCAATAACTGGATTAAAATCGATTGGAGTGGTAATAGCTCTTGTAGTAGTATATAAGGAGACCTTGTAACCATATGTCACTACAATATAAAATTTTTCTGCACCCAAAAAATTCAATTGTAATAGTATAGTATTAAGGTGCCTTAAAACGTCTAAAAAGCACGTTTTGCAGTAACTATTAACTAAAGAAATATTAATGATGTTACTATAATAGCTAGGGCCGATCATAAATTGATAAATTTGACTAGTGTATGCATTCCATCGCTAACAGGAGCTTAATAACTGGATAAAATCGATTGGAGTGGTAATAGCTCTTGTAGTAGTATATAAGGAGACCTTGTAACCATATGTCACTACAATATAAAATTTTTCTGCACCCAAAAAATTCAATTGTAATAGCATAGTATTAAGGTGCCTTAAAACGTCTGAAAAGCACGATTTGCAGTAACTATAAACTAAAGAAATATTAATGATGTTACTGTAATAGCTAGGGCCGATCAGAAATTAATAAATTTGACAAGTGTATGCGTTCCATTGCTAACGGGAGTTCAATAACTGGATTAAAATCGATTGGAGTGGTAATAGCTCTTGTAGTAGTATATAAGGAGACCTTGTAACCATATGTCACTACAATATAAAATTTTTCTGCACCCAAAAAATTCAATTAGAATAGTATTGTATTAAGGTGCCTTAAAACGTCTGAAAAGCACGTTTTGCAGTAACTATTAAGTAAAGAAATATTAATGATGTTACTATAATGGCTAGGGCCGATCATAAATTAATAAATTTGACAAGTGTATGCGTTCCATCACTAACAGGAGCTCAATAACTGGATAAAATCGATTGGAGTGGTAATAGCTCTTGTAGTAGTATATAAGGAGACCTTGTAACCATATGTCACTACAATATAAAAGTTTTCTGCACCCAAAAAATTCAATTGTAATAGTATAGTATTAAGGTGCCTTAAAACGTCTGAAAAGCACGATTTGCAGTAACTATTAACTAAAGAAATATTAATGATGTTACTGTAATAGCTAGGGCCGCTCAGAAATTAATAAATTTGACAAGTGTATGCGTTCCATCGCTAACAGGAGTTCAATAACTGGATTAAAATCGATTGGAGTGGTAATAGCTATTGCAGTAGTATATAAGGAGACCTTGTAACCATATGTCACTACAATATAAAATTTTTCTGCAACCAAAAAATTCAATTGTAATAGTATGGTATTAAGGTGCGTTAAAACGTCCGAAACCACGTGTTGCAGTAACTATTAACTACAGAAATATTAATGATGTTACTGAAATAGCTAGGGCCGATCAGAAATTAATAAATTTTTACAAGTGTATGCGTTCCATCGCTAACAGGAGCTCAATAACTGGATAAAAATCGATTGGAGTGGTAATAGCTCTTGTAGTAGTATATAAGGAGACCTTGTAACCATATGTCACTACAATATAAAATTTTTCTGCACCCAAAAAATTCAATTGTAATAGTATAGTATTAAGTTGCCTTAAAACGTCTGAAAAGCACGTTTTGCAGTAACTATTAACTACAGAAATATTAATGATGTTACTGTAATAGCTAGGGCCGATCATAAATTAATAAATTTGACAAGTGTATGCGTTCCATCCCTAACAGGAAGTCAATAACTGGATCAAATCGATTGGAGTGGTAATAGCTTTTGTGGTAGTATATAAGGAGACCTTGTAACCATATGTCACTACAATATAAAATTTTTCTGCACCCAAAAAATTCAATTGTAATAGTATAGTATTAAGTTGCCTTAAAACGTCTGAAAAGCACGTTTTGCAGTAACTATTAACTACAGAAATATTAATGATGTTACTGTAATAGCTAGGGCCGATCATAAATTAATAAATTTGACAAGTGTATGCGTTCCATCGCTAACAGGAAGTCAATAACTGGATCAAATCGATTGGAGTGGTAATAGCTCTTGTGGTAGTATATAAGGAGACCTTGTAACCATATGTCACTACAATATAAAATTTTTCTGCACCCAAAAAATTCAATTGTAATAGTATAGTATTAAGGTGCCTTAAAACGTCTGAAAAGCACATTTTGCAGTAACTATTAACTAAAGAAATATTAATGATGTTACTATAATAGCTAGGGCCGATCATAAATTAATAAATTTGACAAGTGTATGCGTTCCATCGCTAACGGGAGTTCAATAACTGAATTAAAATCGATTGGAGTGGTAATAGCTCTTGTAGTAGTATATAAGGAGACCTTGTAACCATATGTCACTACAATATAAAATTTTTCTGCACCCAAAAAATTCAATTGGAATAGTATAGTATTAAGGTGCCTTAAAACGTCTGAAAAGCACGTTTTGCAGTAACTATTAACTAAAGAAATATTAATGATGTTACTATAATAGCTAGGGCCGATCATAAATTAATAAATTTGACAAGTGTATGCGTTCCATCGCTAACAGGAGCTCAATAACTAGATAAAATCGATTGGAGTGGTAATTGCTCTTGTAGTAGTATATAAGGAGACCTTGTAACCATATGTCACTACAATATAAAATTTTTCTGCACCCAAAAAATTCAATTGTAATAGTAAGGTATTAAGGTGCGTTAAAAAGTCCGAAAAGCACGTGTTGCAGTAACTATTAACTAAAGAAATATTAATGATGTTACTGAAAAAGCTAGGGCCGATCAGAAATTAATAAATTTTTACAAGTGTATGCGTTCCATCGCTAACAGGAGTTCAATAACTGGATTAAAATCGATTGGAGTGGTAATAGCTCTTGTAGTAGTATATAAGGAGACCTTGTAACCATATGTCACTACAATATAAAATTTTTCTGCACCCAAAAAATTCAATTGTAATAGCATAGTATTAAGGTGCCTTAAAACGTCTGAAAAGCACGATTTGCAGTAACTATTAACTAAAGAAATATTAATGATGTTACTGTAATAGCTAGGGCCGATCAGAAATTAATAAATTTGACAAGTGTATGCGTTCCATCGCTAACGGGAGTTCAATAACTGGATTAAAATAGATTGGAGTGGTAATAGCTCTTGTAGTAGTATATAAGGAGACCTTGTAACCATATGTCACTACAATATAAAATTTTTCTGCACCCAAAAAATTCAATTGTAATAGTTTGGTATTAAGGTGAGTTAAAACGTCCGAAAAGCACGTGTTGCAGTAACTATTAACTAAAGAAATATTAATGATGTTACTGAAATAGCTAGGGCCGATCAGAAATTAATAAATTTTTACAAGTGTATGCGTTCCATCGCTAACAGGAGCTCAATAACTGGATTAAAATCGATTGGAGTGGTAATAGCTCTTGTAGTAGTATATAAGGAGACCTTGTAACCATATGTCACTACAATATAAAATTTTTCTGCACCCAAAAAATTCAATTGTAATAGTATAGTATTAAGGTGCATTAAAACGTCTGAAAATCACGTTTTGCAGTAACTATTAACTAAAGAAATATTAATGATGTTACTATAATAGCTAGGGCCGATCATAAATTGATAAATTTGACAAGTGTATGAATTCCATCGCTAACAGGAGCTCAATAACTGGATAAAATTGATTGGAGTGGTAATAGCTCTTGTAGTAGTATATAAGGAGACCTTGTAACCATATGTCACTACAATATAAAATTTTTCTGCACCCAAAAAATTCAATTGTAATAGCATAGTATTAAGGTGCCTTAAAACGTCTAAAAAGCACGTTTTGCAGTAACTATTAACTACAGAAATATTAATGATGTTACTGTAATAGCTAGGGCCGATCATAAATTAATAAATTTGACAAGTGTATGCGTTCCATCGCTAACAGGAGCTCAATAACTGGATAAAAATCGATTGGAGTGGTAATAGCTCTTGTAGTAGTATATAAGGAGACCTTGTAACCATATGTCACTACAATATAAAATTTTC
>CALNHX010010553.1:0-39209 GCA_940337035.1 Agriotes lineatus
AATTTCTAAATCTAATCAAAATCGTAATACCGACCCTGTTGAATTCACAATATCATGTTAAGATTAGAGCCCATTGTGTTATAAAAATATATCTACTTGAGCATGCTTATACAAATAAAAGATAGTTACGTATTCAGAGCTTTATATCTGTAAACAATCAAAATGTTAAACATTTTTTTTATCAATGTCATGTGATTTTAACTATACGGCTTGTTTTGTGAAAGTGTTTCCTTAATATGTTTTTCTGAAAATGTGTTGTAGTTCCGTATTTTAGCACACTTCCTTGTTCGCTAACAGTGGAAATGAACTACTTGTGACTATTAAAAGTACTCAATTTACCTTCACGGTGACTATTACATTTTGGAAACTGCAAGACGCATTTATTTTTTTCTCTAATCGGAAGGGTTCTTTTAATTATCTTCCTTAATTGTATTTTTTCGATAAATATTGTTGTCGTATTAATAATTGTTGAGGATATTATAATTTAAATAAATGAGTTTAATAATTTTAAATTGAGCTTTTATCTAATTTGAGTAGACCCCACATTCAGGCAAGTATTATTTTGATTGGTAATGAATTACAAGAAATACATTTGCCATCAAATCAATTATCGTGGTATCATTTTTAATAATTTAAAAGTAAATACTTTGTGTAATGGTGATTTAATTAACGAGATAGCTACCATGCAAGATATTATTTAACTGAAAAATGGCATTCCATCCCCACAAATCACAAAACAAACAAGTTCGTTATACTCGACAATTATCTGTGATTACGTAACTAAAGAGTTCCCTAGATGATAACAATTGCCGTAAGTAAATACACGTCGCAAAACAAAACACACTCAAAGGACGCTCACTACTGCCGCTACAAAAAAACCGACGCCACCACGAAATTCATTAACTTCTGTCTTTTAAGTAAAGACAAGCAAACCGCACCCTACGCGATGCGAGTCTTGAATCGGCGTGCACGTGAAATAGGATACGCAAAAGGTCAAGCTCCGATCCGAGCGCTAAGATAAGAAAAACAAAACCTAAACAAATATAAGCATCTGTGAAGCCGGAACGTGAGATTTTATTTTGTGCCACAGACACACATTAAGGAAAATTATATTATAGATTCCTACCTTTTTGTTGCCTTTGGAACGGAATTAGGGCCCAACTCGAACTGCTGGCTAGTCCCATGAGGCTTGGCCCCGTCTTTGTCCTTTGGTCAGCCTTTGTTTAAATCAAGGCTAACACTATTTTTAATATAGTTTTACAATTATTATGAAAACCAATGCTATTTGATACTATTTACAAAAATTAAATTAGCACATTTCTGGAATATTTATAAAATATTATTTGATATGCCTGAAATATTTTTAATTGCTATAATAATCGTAGAGGCTTAACATGGGTTCATAGGATAATATTTACATTAATCACACTGATAATGAAATCATATGTAGTATGTTTTATTGTAAACGTGCAGTGTGCTAATTTTCTGCTAATGATTAACTTTAAAAGAAATATTCTAATAATTTGATTTGCACTTGTATTATTTGCACCTATATAAACACGCAACCAAGATCAAATCCGTTTTTTACACGGTTTATTGCAAGGTTATTTGGGAAAGCGTACCTATTTCTCGGAATATTCTGTTTATGTGATGATAAGTTGGGCCAGTTTTATTTTTTTTTTAATTACAAACGATCTTACAAAAATAGGGTGTAATGATAATCGTGTTGCCAGTATGTTCAAAAACAAGTTACGAAAAAGACAATTTATTTCTCAGTATTATTAGTTACATTAATAAATTTATACATTTTGCTCAAGTTGACCACATTGGATGCAAATGTTGATTCTACGTAATAAATCGAACTGCCACATTTCTGTATTATTCCTAATTGAAAAGTTTGACAACTGGAAAAGCATTGTTATCGCACATGCAAATTTTATTTTTTCTGTCTAAATCGCAATGGATATAAGAAAGACAAAAAATACTAATGGATGTTTCTTTTTATAAAAAAATAAAGCAGTATCAACCTTGCTATTAAAGAGCTTTTGTTGCGATATCCATGTTTCATCCACTTAGTCCATCGATAATAACCTACATCAACTCAGAAAATCACTTATACTCATTAGAAATGCCATACCGAATATCATCAAATTGGTTGGGCGTTCACTTGTTGAAGCATAGTACTGGCTTAACGCTTTTGGATATAGGTAAGTTGAGTTAAATTGTCTTATTTGGAACCCAGCACTCTGTAATTAAGCCACGTTCACATATTACTATATAATTGAAATGTGAGCTTCTTGATTTTGACAGTAGGTCTAAGTAAAGAACTATATTACGTTGTTACTGTATTTATAGAAATGGCATTGGAAGCATAAAACTACTTTGACTAAGTTGATAAAAAAAGTTAACCCTTAAGTACTATTGTGAGGTGTTCCATCACCCCATCAGGCATCAGTGTTTGCTTAATATCCTTTAAATTAGTATTCTCACGCTCTTCACGTTCTAGGTATTCACCGTAATCACGATTTACATTGAATTTTGGGGAATCCCAGCTTACATTCTAACATTTATGGTACAATATGTTAGGTATTCACTCGCTTACATTGAAATTCGAGGTTGTTTTATAATGACCCAATAAGACAACTCGATATACTTTGTGTTGTTCGGGGAACCACAAGACCCAATTTTGTACCTATTATTTGCCATATAACGTCTCAGGGATAATTTATTTCATTAAACTCCCTCGATATCCGTAGGTTATAAAAGATGGCCCAGAGACTTTTATGGACCAGTATTTCATTAGAATGGGTAACAATAATTTTGTTAGTTTCGAAGTGTTATTAGCAATATGAGTAAGTTTTTAAGCGTGGAATAGTTGGAAAAAGTTGTCGAAAACTTTGGTGAAGATATTGATGTGAGTGAATATGCTAACAAAAATGATGACGACACAGGCGATGCACCAGGCACACACAGTGATCATGAAATAGCTTCTGAATTTGAAACTGATTCTGAAGAAGAAGGTTCACCCGAGGGGAATATTAGCGAAGGTGCAAATTATTTTTACGGCGTAGTCGATACAAGTGGTCCAAGAATTCTCCTGCTGCTTCTCGTTTGTCGGAAATAAAATTAGTCCAGCAGCAAATGTTCCTACTAAAATTCCTTTTCAATCCTGGTCCTTTTTATTTACAGAAAACATTCTGAATGAAATATTAGAACATACAAATGAATAGGTTACTGATGAAAGCTTTACTTACAGCTACTGACAGACAGCTAACTACGTAGCACATTTAGATATGACCGAAGCACATTTAGATATGACCGAATTGAAGGCATTTTTGGGATTGATGATTTTGACGGGTGTTTTAAATCCCATTATGAAGATGTTAGATGTCTTTTTGCAGGAGATGGCACAGGTAGAGGCATTTATATGTCTATTATGTCACAACAACGTTTTTTGTTGCTCCTGTCAACAATAAGATTCTACGACCAATCAACTAGATATAAATATTTAAGTGGTGATAAACTTGCAACAATTTCAAACATTTATGAAATCTTTGATAATAACTGTAAAATAGCTATTTATGTATCAAGTTGTAAAATGAAAGTGTTTGTCACACTAGACATGATGTTTGCCTTACGAGCGAAGCGAGTTCGGCAACAGGTTGTGTGTGAAAAACACTAATTTCCAACGTGTGTCAACACCGTGAGCACGCATTGATCAAATATTTTAGTCTTTACATATTGGGGTATTTTTTTATTTTTTAGGATCGTTTCCAGTTTACTGCTTAGCCTAGCCGTCTTCTTCTTTCTATTTCTATGTCTTTGTTTCCTTTTCCATTTGTATTGCTTCTCTACGTTCTCTATTCTTATATTTGTTACTGTTATTATTGTTCTTGGTGGTCACAGTATCTTTTTCTTGTCTAAGTTCATTTTGAGTCCAATGCTGCTAGACGTATGTTCTAATTGTTTAGCATTTCTTCGAGATATTCTGTTATCTGTGATTAGGACTATATCGTCCGCAAACCTGAAATGATTGAGCCTTGCCCCGTTTATGTGGACTCCCTTGTTTGACCAGTTTAGTTTTGTAAATACCCCTTCTAGTGCCATCGTGAAAAGTTTGAGCGATATGGTGTCACCCTGACGTATGCCCCTTTTGATGTGAATTGAGTTCGTATTTTCGTGCATTTTTATTTTCGTTTTCGCTTGTTAGTAGATGTTTTTTATTAACTCTTTGTACCTTAGTCAATGGGACCGCAGTCCAGTTCCTTCATAATTGCCCTGTGTTCTATAGAGTCGAATGCTTTTTCGTAATCAACGAATGGCATATACAGGGGAAGGTTATATTTAGTGCTCTTCTCTATTAATATTTTCACTGTTAAGAGATGATCACATGTACCGAAGTCTTTACGAAACGCAGCCTGCTCCACCGGTTGATAGTCATCCAGCTTTTTTGTAATTCGGTTGGTAATTATTCGTGTCAGCAATTTATACATCTGTGACAACAGGCTTATTGGTCTGTAATTTTTATTGGTGACCTATCTCATTTTTTCAAGGGGATTATTATTATTGCATTCTACCAGTCTGGTTTTCAAGTCAGATGTTGAACAACTTTATTGGTTTCATAGATTGCAATGCGAAATAATTTCTTCTTCGGTTATTTCCGGGATGTCCTCCGAGCCCGCATTCATCACCTTCTTGTTCTTTGGGGTTTTCAACGTTGGTCTCTGAGTACTGTGATTTCATGTCTAGCCTGTCTTCTTTTTAAGACGTTTAGGTTTTGGTTTTGTTCGATAATGCTCTCTGCCATGCCATTGTAGTATTTATCTAGGTTTTTTCGGATAATTTTCCTTGCTTGTTTCTTGGTTTCTCTGTATTCGCCTGTGGCGCATTTTTCTTCTCGGTATAGGGTTCTTCTTTTTTGTATTTTATTTTTTGTTTCTTCCGATATTTTTGTGTTTTCCTAGGTTTCCTTTCTCCACTCTTACGGCTGCTTCTATTATAGCTTTACTTAACTCTTTTGTTGCCTTATTAGTTCCTTCTTTGTATCTTCTGGTTCTTGTATCTGGTTTACTAAGTTTTGTAATTGTTCAGGGTAGAGGTTATAGTGGACTGTATGATTTTAATTTGGACAATTTACAGGATACGTCTTAGGGGTGCAGGAATTAAAACGGGTTGTAAACCAACGGTCTCGTGCAGTCTCACACGAGATGAATTTAAAAGACTTAATTTCCGTTGGCCTGAGGTTGGGTGAATACAGAACAGATGTTAAAACTGTATTGTTTATTGACTAGAATATTTCCTATTTATATACATTAACTATGACGTAAATTACAAGGTTCATGTTATTTTGCCCAAGTTTGAACTCACATATGCACTTGCGTGTTCAATTTCATAACAAAGAGATAGCAAGTTTGCAAAATTGCAGTTTGTCGACCGGGTCATTCGACCAGTGCTGATAAGAATCGCTGACTGCTTTGTTGTAATTTCCGCATGTAACATTTCGCTTACGAAATGTATGCATATTTAATTTTAAAAGTTAAATTTATGTTTTGGTTCCTAAACATTCTGCCGAGCGACTATGGGCCGGGATGGTGTGGCTGAGGTTGTCTCTCCATCTTCTTCGTCAGGTGGTTTCTCTATATATTTGACCTTCTTGTTTCAAGATTTCGGTATCTCTTGTTTTTCTTTGTTGTAAATATTTGTTTTTCTTAGGAGCTATAATGACTTTCGTTTTCACAAGTCGGGGGTCACTACAGTGACCTCACGTGTAAGCTTTTTGGAGGATGACAATATATAATCAATTTCGTGTTTTGTCCTGCCATCCGGGCTTATCCAGGTTCACTTTCTCTGGGTTTTCTTTTCGTAGAAGGTATTCATCGCATATAGTCTTTGGTTTTCTAGGAAGTAAAGCATGTTTCATTTTTGGTTTCTTTGTTCTAGTTCATATTTTCCCCACGTATATTTCCTCTTCGTCTTATTGTTGTCCAAGTATAGCATTAAAGTCCCCTATTACAATATCGTATTTGCATTTGTATCTTTACAGTAAATAAATTTACTTAAACCTACAAAGTCGTTTTAAATTTTAATATTAGCACTAGTGTCAATATGAGATCTCATATTGCAACTAGTGGGAATATATATAATTATATATGCAGTGAGTATGCCGTTGTAGATGAAATGCTCGTTGGATTTTGTTGCTCATTTTGGCCATACATAAAAAACAATCCAAGAAAATATGGCATTAAAATAATGTTTTTATGTGATTCTAAACCTCGTTACTTAATAAATTAATTTGTTTATTTATGGAAAACGGCAGAACCTAATCTAAAACTTATTTCGGTGCCTACGCGTAATGTTCTGAAGTTACGATAGTTTCACCCATAATATACACAGAAACTGAATTGTTTCAGGAGACAATTGGTTTACTTCTATATGGTTACTAAGTGAACTAAAAAAAAGTTGGATTAACATACGTAGGAACACTCTGAAAGAACAAACGTGAAATTCCTCCAATGTGGCTATATTTGGAGCTATGTTGGATATTTCAAGAGCAAACAGTTACGTGCTGCTCCGGACGAAACCTTCAGAATGAACAGAAGCGATTTGTCCATTAGTTTAGGCAAGGAACTTATTAAAAAAACACGTGATAAGAAGACTCGATATGAATCAAATATCAAGAGACTTGTGATTAACAGTTGAAAGTTTCCTTGAAGTAGGACCACAATTTTCACAACCGGGGTCTGCAAGAAATTACCTAAATCAAAAATAACTAAAAAGCAGCTATTATGACCAAAACAAATTTACTATAAATTGTGGGGTATTTAAAACACCCAATGATAATACATACGTTTGTTACTTGAAAACATGATAGTACTTGAGGGTTGGAAATACATAACACAAAATCCATATTTTTGGTAAGTTCATATTGTTACCTAAAACAATATTCATAACAAAAATTCTCGGGTTAAAGTTTAATTTTCATTCGTTTTTTAGAGCTAATTGACAAAACCGCTGTTACTGAACAAAGAGACGCTTTTTGTGTTTTTAATTTTGTAAGGACAAAACAACCGGTCGTTTCATATTCTGATGTTATGGCATTCCATGTTGCTACGATTTTTATAACGCTAAACGAGTATGAGTAGAAGTTTCAAATTTTGAACTTTTTAGTTGCATAAACACTAAGTAATTAAAATCAATATTAAAAATCTCAGTACTCAAAGGTCTGCGAAATTTATTCTGCAAATGCATTTTCCTTGTCTTCATGTTAAGTACACCCATTGTGTTATGTTTAAAAGCTTATTGCAAGCGTCAATTTTGAGAGACGCCAATTCAATTGTCTTCACGAGGCCTGCACGCGATCAGTGGTTTCCAGCATACTGTCAGCCAGGAGCGGGTGATACAATTGAGGCGTGCCGTTTCCAAGGGAATGCGGCAGCCAGTTCCAAGTACATTTTTGCAGAGCGGGATGCATATAAGCATTCTTTACGGACCTAGGGCAATGGCAACAAATGATGTCCTGTTATTGGTTAACATCTGCTGACCCTGTGCTGAATTAGATTTAGTTGCGTCACTTTATATGTAACTATAGACCATGTTCAGTATTAGATTTTGTTGTCTAATTTACATTACAATAGCGCATGAAATTATTTTAGTAGGTAATTGTTGCTTGTTACGTTCGTCCATTTGCTTGTATCAATATCGAAATCGTAGAAACTAGGAAATGTAGATACCATAGTTTGTCTTCAAATTATGTAATTCAGAGAGACCTATGATAGGAAATGATTTTAATGGCGTATCTGGCAGTTTTTCAAATTATTTTTAATATTGTCATAACTGTGTTTGTATAGTTTGGTAGTCTGTTATATTTCAAGTTTCAAGATATAACTTTCTTTAATTTACAATTCTAACTAGACAGGAAAGTGGGAAAAAGTGTATTTAAAATTTTATTTTCAAATTGAAAGTTAATATTATCACCAACTAAAAATACCAGAAGTGACCAAGCTGTAAAACGTTTTCGGCAATTATTCATTCTCTTTGTACTGCGTGTTTGGTTTTTTACAATACATGTCACTATTGAAAAATAAATTTGACAGAAGTATAGAAAGAAAATTACAATTAGTCTGTACAATGTGTTTCACTTCTCATCCTCACACCACTGTACCTAGTTCTTATTTATCTACTGATTGAGTGAGTTATCTTATCCATTAAAGAGATTACTTTTACATTTAAAAATATCTGTAAAGAGCTTTACCCAGAACTTCCCTCGCGAGTGAACGTTGACACTAAATAATTTTAAAAATCAAAGGAAACTTTGTGTAAAAATGTTTTGAGGTTCCAAATAATACGGAAACAATAAAAGAATACACTTGAGTGCAAATTACATCAATTTTCAAATTTAAAAAACCATTAGCGGAGGGATTTCATACGCTGGTTGTATACAATTATGTGCAATAGTTTCAAATATACCTCGATGCCCTCGATACTGAAGTTTATACTCCACATTCCCCGCACGCTTTATTTGAACACTCTCTGTAGCAGTTGTTAAAAATAATTTTGTGATTAATTTGATATCATCTGAATTTAGAAAAAATAAGCTTTTGACTAGTTTAAGAACCATTAAGAAATATTCAAAACTAAGCTTGTAAATGCGATGATAGCATAAAATTCCTCAATTTTCAGTAATTCCGGGGAAGGGATTCGATCTACATGATCCGCGCATGCAATTGCAACCGCATCGATAGATTATACTGCGCCATGCAGGATGCAGGCTCGCTCGTATGTGTTCGAAGCGCGGCTGTATTTAAGGGAACGGTTAATTGTTGAAACGTTTTGAATTTTTTGCGACCTTATCTTGTATCTGTTGGGCCCTATTTTGGTCAAGTGTAAAGCCTGACCTATGTGCAAATTATTACTTTCATCTATTTTCCACTTAACGTAAAAATAAACAAAACTTAATTTTTTAAGGTGCTCACCTTGTATATATTTGTCCGAAATTTTCTCGGTTTCATGCCAGGTAGATATTGTAATGGTATTAGGCCCACGGCTTGACTCTGCTAGCAGTGCAACATGATGAACAATTCAGTAAGCACAGAGTCGGAGTGTTTTATGTGGCTGCAATGATAAGCTTAACATTCAAACAATAAATGCATTGGTAAAGAGATGTCAGTAATAGTAAAGTAACTGAGTAAAAGAAACGCAAGGGGCAAAACTTATTTTTCACAGCGGTTGAAGTTGACTTTCAAAAATTAAATAGGTTTGTGCAAAATGAATAGCCGAACCAAAAGAAAATAATAGACACAAAAGGGTTTGCTATGTGCCTGTAAAAGAAGCGTAGATTTCAATTAAGCTAGTCAGTGAAATTGGTGAGGAATCGTAAAAGGTAAAGAACGCTGGAATAAAATAAAATTACATTGCGAAAGAGCAATTTCGAAAAGCAGGCAGCAGGACATGAAAAAGAAATTTGAAAAGCAAGCAGCAGGACATGAAAGAAACAAATAAGAAGTGATGAACTGTATAAATAATCAGTGCAGTTAACATTAGTGAAACGCAGAGCAATTAATAAAACGTGTATGTGTGTGGCGCAAAGAAACAATTTAGATTAAGAAAAAAACAATATTTTAGTTTGTAAGAAATTTGAAAATGTAAAATTAGGTACTCAAACTTATTTCTATTATGTACTAAAATTTATCAAAGTTTATTTTCGTTAGCATTGTAACTATAGCAACGAAATCTCTTTATGTGTTAAATAACGGAAAACAGGGAGAACAAAAGAATAATTATTAAGCTTGACATTGTGAAATTTGTGCTCCACTTCAATTAAAGTTTTTATATAATAAATAAGCATTTTGAAACCAGAAAAATATATTATTGTGTTGTGCACGTGTCAAAGTTCATATGGGATTGTTTGTGGAGGTTTCCGCAAAATAAAAATAAAATTTTCTTCGAGAGCATCTCCGACGACTTCGGCAGCAGTTCAGTTCGGGATTCCGATATTCAATTCCGGCCAGGATAAGGAACCAGAGCTAGGAATCTTTACTGCTACACATCAGGCAGGACTGCAGGAGTGCAACCGCCAGCATCAGCACCAGAGAAAGCCGTTCCAGAGGCAGATACCAACTGGGGTAATCTCCGAGCATTGCGGCAGCTACCACCGATCAGTAAAGGTAGGAAATTTGCCTAAAATAAGTGTTAGCGTGCAGAATTCGAGGGGCATACAAGATTAGGCTTTAATAAAGAGGATACCAGCTTGTTCAGGGCTCCACCGAAGGCGCAGTTTGAAAAATAAGCAAGGCGTCCCAAATTTTGAGGTTATGCGAAGGTATCGAAGCGTCCAATTAAACAATTGCAAAATTCAAGACGGCGTCCATCTGACGTCACGAAATAATTACCTGCCTGAAACAAAAGATGTTATTTGCCGCCAAAGTGCGAAGATTTGAATAAATACCTTACGAATGTTAATAATTTCGCTCATTTTAACGTAAATACCGCTGACTGCACGACATAAACCATTTTGTGGGATTTTTGACAGATTGGTAAACCTGTAACTACCGCACATTCGAACTAATTGCGGTGTACAGTACCGCACCAGATACATTGTAAATTCCTGGGGTTAAAAAGTTATTGTTCTACTTAGCTAGCGTTTTTTCCAAATTAATTGCAGCTAAATAAAATATTGAAAAGGGCATACAGCCATTTATTTTCTGCAATAAATTAGTACGGGTTATATTTTAACCAGTCTAATAAAACGAGAGGCAACGTTCAAACACAATAATAATATCAAACAGAGGATTGTGCATTTTGGATGTTGGCTCTAACTTATATAACAAAATAATTTAATTAATAAATATAGCAAATTATATTAGGTGCTCTCAAAGTGGAGCCTTTACAATATATAATCTGCATGCAAAATATCGTCATCCTGCAAAAAATAGTTTTTGAGTTATACCGACAACAGACAAACAGACAGAATTGAGAAAACGTGAAGATCTGAAGAAATCCCGGAAGGTGATTTTTTAGCGATTACAATACTTCCTTCGTCTTTTAGACGAGGGAAGTAATACTGGGAACCCGTAGCTTACTGTGATGAAAAATAAATGCGAATCATTTAAAAATCACAGTTGGCCTACTTTTATCGAAAATAGTATATTAAAACACGAGTTTTATAAAACTTGTATTTCGCATCGAGTCCAGTTTGCAAGGAAGGACGAGTGCTCGAAAGTTTTATAAAACGAGTTTTTTATGTAATTTTTTCTAAGTTGCAAGTTTAATACCGTTTTACTACAAATAAAATCAATTTTGGTAATTTAGGGAATTTTGTAACAGTTGGTTACAGTTTTATTGCAAAGCATACATTTAAAACAAAATTTTAAATTTGAATGAAGTAGACTCACTATAAATGTCATTTTTCGCAAGCGTTCGCACATGAAATTGTAAAATTAGTGTGGATTGGTGTTTCACAATGAATTCAGAAATTTCCTGCATTCCGCCAGAAATACGGCAAATTGCCAAAAATGCTACGGTTAATTTACTGTCATTAGTGTCATTGGCTATAACCTTAAACTCACACTGACATTTCGTGCAATGTCATCAACCGAAAAAAAGTTGATTTCGGGTTTGTAGTAGGGGAGCCCAAGAGGGGATTTTGGGATTTACTAAAGCGCGGCAGATTAACATACAGGGAGGAACCTAGTACCCCATTAAATACCTCCACTAAGTATTAGCCCCGTATATGTGGCCGCGCGTCAAGGATAAAGGATCAGATTAGTAAAAAAAAATTGATCATCTGAAATTCTCGAGCGCGTCAGATTAAGGTAGGGTAAGTTAGTTATATGCTAAAAAGTGTATATTCCACTAATCTGACAATTTTCGATTGACGATAAGAAGTAGGTGGGTTACAAACTTGTAAAAAAAAAACGTCATCTCGACTTTCTCGAGCGTGGCTAAATTTTTTTTTATTTTGAAGGTAATAATTCAACGTTCACAAATAATATATAATCTGACGATTTCCGTAAGCCGAAGTAAGGAAAAATAATCGATAAAGTTTAATGCATGCAGCTACGTGATGCCGGTATTCCCCTTCTCGCGTTTCTATTCCTCTCTCACTCTTTCTCTATCTATGACTCTCTCACTCCGTCCCCACTTTGGGTTCTGTTGCCATGACGCCATGACAGCTGATTGCGCAGATGGTTTTGTTTACAACGTATTTGTAACGCCTGAAATTATTTTGCGATTTTGATGTTTATTATGTGAATTAAAATTTGAAAAAAAGTTACTATGAGTGACATTAATGTAAAGTGTGTGTTTTGTGGTGAAACTAATTTACAAAAAACTGTCAAATTTACGTTAGATACATTACAAAAATGTATAAATGTATTAGAATATCGTCGGAGTAAACCGGTTCTCCGAAAATCTCGTACAACATACGAGAATCTGAGGCTTACAAAAGAATCTTCATTAAATGAAGTATACCACGCACAGTGCTACAAATTATTTACGGCCGTAAAAATACCGCGAGATGTTCAGTATTCACAACAGCGACAAAGTGAAGTGGAGTATGACAATCCATTGGAAGTTGCTGAGAATAGCTCCGAATCAAATGTTCCAGCTTTTGGAGAATGTTCCGAGTCACATTTTTCAGTTGCTGGAGAGTGCTCTGAGTCACAAGTTTCTGTGGCTGGAGTGTGCTCCAAATCACATGCTACTGTTGATTCCACGTCTACTGAGGCCGCTAGTACATCAACGGACGAGTAAGTTCTAATATGAGTTGATTATACTTTTTTTTTAAGATACTTTTTAGTGAAATTTTCAGACGAAAAAATAATTATTTTAAAAAAACAACATTAATTATTTCTTTCATTGACAAAGCTATTAATACTATTTTAAGATGAAAGAATCTATTTTTCTAACAATATTTTAATTTCATGTAATAATCATCAGCTTTTTTTTATATTAATTTTAAAAAATTTCAGAGCGAGAGAGCACAGCAACATTCAGCAAAACATTGAGGATTTCAATGATTCATGCAACACAGACGAACCTGTCACTCACAACGATCCTGCCTCGCAAACGTGCTTCATTTGCGAAAAACAACGTAAACGGTATCATGGTCGTGAAGTTCGCTTAGCTGTTAGTAGATTAAAAACTATAGAGATTTTAAAAAGTGCGGCCACGGAACAAAATGATGTATTGATGTTAGAAAAGCTAAGTTCTTTCTCAGAAAATTCCGATATTTCTTATCATAAATGTTGCAAAGATAATTACTTACGAGAAATTTATAAAAATAACGATAGCGAATTTCTAAGGAAAAAAAAAGTTTACAATACTGCGTATACTATTCTTTGTGATATGCTAGAAGAACGAGTGGTCAAGAATAATGAATGCTTCTTTTTTGACTACATAAAAAAAGAATATCAAAAATTGTTGGAACAACAATACAGTTTACTGTCTACTTCTGTTACTACATCATCGTTTTCAGACCGCCACCTGGAAAGAAAATTAATGGAAACTTTTGACAAAAAAATTAAGATTATTTACGCTGAAAAGAGAAAGTTTCTTGCTCCATTTTCCTCTACTCTTTTAACCTATAAGGATTTATTTAAAACGATGGCAACAAAAGAAACCGTTCGGTCAGTTGCAACGCAACTGCGAGAAGAAATACTTAACTCACCCAGAAGAAATTTGCCTGAAAATTTTACGGCTGAAGATTTGATGATGGGAGAATGTGATAATGTGCCCGAGCTTCTTACTTGTTTTTTGGAATCACTCATTTGGGGGGATATGTCTCATATATCCAAAAAGAAACGTGATAGTAGAAAAAATAAAAATGAACTTTCTATTTTTTCCATTGGTCGAGATCTGATCTACGCAGCTTCTGGCCACAAAATTAAAACATCTAAGCACATTACCCTAGGTCTGACAGTGAAGAGCTTATGCAACAGTAAGAAAGTTGTTAACATATTGTCAAAATATGGGCACTGTTGTTCTTACACAACTCTAGAAGAGCTAGAAACTGAGCTGACATTTTCAACGGTAAATAGCGGCTATGTATGTCCTGAAGATATTCTACGTCGCCCGGACTTAAATACTGGTGTTGCATTCGACAATTTCGACCGTTTCGTGGAAACCATGAACGGCAAAGATACTCTGCATGATACGGTGGGGATTATTTACCAAGATATCGTGCAAAATCCGGATTTGGTGTCTGTGGAATCTTCTAGCCCTCGTGTACATGAAAATTCAATAACCGATGAGATCACGCGTGGTAGTTTTCCAGAATTATCCGTCACCACCAGACAAACAAAATCCCGAAAACGCAGAGCTTTTGAAGAAGTTAATTATGAATTACATCCATTTACCAAGAAATTAAAAATTACCAACTGGAGTCAGCTAGACATCTCAGAGCTTAATAAAGCTCCAGACACTTTGAGTGTGTCAAAACAGCTAGACGTTACGTGGATGTTATTACATATGTATGAAAAATCCGATGTGCCAATGTGGGTCGGATTTCATAGCAAGATTCTAACAGACGATTCGCGAGTTCAAAAAATTTCATACCTTACTCCCATAAATGAATCTCCGACCAACAATTCAACTGTCTTGAAAACTCTAGAATTAAGTCAGGAGATTGCAAATGAATGTCAAGCACCCTATATACAGATAACCTATGATTTAGCTATTGCTCGCGCTAGTTATTGCATTCAAGCTCAAGAATCTCCTAGATTTGACAATATTTTTATTCATTTAGGGGCTTTCCACATTGAAATGGCTTTCTTCAAGGCAATTGGCACTTTTATAGATAATTGTGGACTGAGCAATATCATGACTGAATGTGAACTGATCGCTAATGGCTCAGTTTCAGGTTTTATTAGTGGAAAAAATTACAATAGATGTAAACGGTTACATTCTCTCGTGTCATTGGCATTGCAACAATTACATTTCGAGGCATTTTTGGAGAACAAGCAATTGACGGTCGGGGAATCAGTGTTAGAATATCTTACCACATTTTTGAGTCACAAAGATGTCTCTCCCCAAGTTCAGCATGCGGAAACACAACGTCTCATTCAGGCTTATGAGGAATACACCGAAGACACATTAGACGGTAAGCACGGAAAAACAGCGCAATTTTACGCAATGTACATCGATTTTGTAAATCTTTACCACTTATTTATTAAAAGTATTAGAGTTGGAGATTTAGATTTGTACTTATACACCATTGCGAAGATCGTCTGCTTATTTTTCTACTACAATCAACCCAACTATAGTCGATGGCTAGTGTATTATATTAATTTACTGCACCACGTAGATAACACTCATCCAGGCCTCCGAACTGAAATGACCAAGGGTTCGTTTGGAATCAGAAGAACCACGAAGCCTTTCTCACGAATTCCTGTGGACTTAACATTAGAGCAGACGATCAATGGTGATGCTGCTCGTCGTCTTACTGGAATAGTTAATCTTACAAATTCAATTGCTGCTAGACAACGTTGGGCGAAGAATCATGGGGCTCGAACAAGAATCATATCTCATGTACTTGATCGTACAGGGCTTGACAAAAACTACCATGATGTTGCTGCGGATCTACATCCAGACAGAATGAAAAAACAACACATTCAATTAAAATCTTTTTCGAACAGTGTTTTGCAGAACATTAATCCATTCTCTCCTTCCATCGACAAGAATCAGTTATTTAACATCTCAACAGGGCAAGCTGCCCCTGTTGAAATTACGAACTGTTTACTGAAGACAGTGTCTGGTGGTACATTTTTACGAGATCAATTTATAATGGAATGTAATTTAAATTTTGACAGGTTTCACCAGCCAATAAAAAAAAATACTGTGCAGACTTTTGCAAGCTTAAAGAAGAAAAAAAAAATGACAATTGGTGGAAAAGTTCACGAAGTTAAATTACAACGGGATTTATTTGGTCGATTGTTAGCTCTATCTCTTGACACGAGTATAGACTTGGAGAAAGTTCTTTGTTTTCCCATAACTCCTATGCCGTTATCACTGTGCCATATAGATGGCTCGATAAATAAGACTAATAAGTCAGTACTCGTTCATGAGCTAGAAAAACTAGTCGAAGATATGGAGCAACCGCCATCCCAAATTGATCTTGCAATTGTTGATGGCTTCTTTTTTTTGAATACCTTCAAAGAAATGCCTCGTACTTTTGGAGGTGTGTCAAAGAGAATATTGCAGTGCCTAATTAATAACACAGCAAGTAAAATTGCCATTGTATTTGATCGCTACTTCACACCCTCAATCAAAGATTACGAGCATTCTATTAGAGGCAACGTAGACGACAAGGAATTTCATATCACCGGCCCTCAACAAATGAGAACAGCAGATTTTACAAAAGATTTAAAAAATCTAAATTTTAAGCAAGCTATTGTTAAGTTTTTCATCGATCATTGGGCTGATCAGGAGATGGCAGCGATTATCGGTAGTAAGGTTATTTACGTAATACATGATTTGTGTTATGAATATTCTGTTACCGATAATAAAGTAACGCGCATCATTAATTATGAGTTGTCTTGCCCTGACCACGAAGAAGCGGATACAAAGATAGCATTTCTTGCTTGCCAACAAAAAGAAAATTCCACTGTTACTATCAGAACATCGGATACTGATATTTTGGTGATCATGTTGGCAAATATGGAACACCTGCAAGCAACAGTAGAAATCTGGATGGATCTTGGAATTGGCAATGCACGCCGATACATCGACGTATCTGCTCTCTACAATAAACTTGGCCCAAAAATTTCGAAGGCACTTCCAGGTTTGCATGCATTCACTGGTTGTGATTTCAACCCAGCATTGTATCGACGAGGGAAAAAGAAACCTTTACAGTTTCTGATGACTTCTGAAACTTTTCAAAATGCATTTCTGGATTTGGGATCAAAGGAGCACAATGTGCAAGATTCGTTTCACATTATACAGTCTTTTACTTGCCACCTGTACGGATTAAAGAAGTTAAGCGATGTAAATCAAGCCAGAATTGTTATCTTCAATAAGACGTACAAGGTAAAAGACAAGTCTCAACCCTTCTCCTTGAGTATCCGGAATTATGATGCGTGCAACTTGCCACCGTGTCAATCGGAGTTATTCCAACAAGTGTTACGCACAAGATTCATTGCATGCTTGTGGAGTAATGCCTATAAAGCAAACATTATTGATCTTTTACCAACGGACTATGGGTGGAGAGTTGTCGACGGAAAATACGAAATGATCTGGTTTGCGGGTGATCAATTGCCAAAAGCGTATGAAGATGTAGTCATAACACCAGATATTTTTGAAGATACTCCAGAATTAGGTATATTTTTTCTGCAATGATTGAACAAATCGTTATTCATGAAAAAAAAATTCGTTTAATACTCTCATGATTTCTTGTTACAGATACAGAATCTGAGGATGAAATCGAGCCAGAAGAGGAAGATGATTTTACCGACGAAGATGATGATTAAAATAAAAATTCTCAAAAAAATTTATATTTTGTATACTTATTTTCTCATAAATAAAAGTTTTGTACTTCAAAGAATATATACTGTTTTATTTGCATGCTATTTTTTCAGCTCTTTAATTTGTTAAGTTAAAAGATTTGAAAAAATACAAAAAAAAATTCTTTCCATTGTCAGTTTAGGCGAATCCCTCCAGATAATCGTCAGATTATGAGACAGCACGTTTAAGGTATATAAATGAACCATATATATCTTAATCTGACGCGCTCGAGTATTTCAAAATGGCGATTTTTTTGCACATTCTAATAATGGCCGCGAGTTTAGGTCACATCCAAATCGTCAGATTATTATATAAGAGCCTTCTTTTAGGTTCACTTAACATCCCCTTTGAAAATCTGACGCGCTGGATTAAATTTTTTTTTTCCGTTTTCAACCCTTACGCGCGACCACCCCCATCATGGAAACAATCAGATTAACATACGTATGTTTTCAAAAAAACGTAGGACATGGATGCTATTAATATCTGACGCGCTCGAGTATGTCCATGCAACTGTTTTTTTTTACATTTTTGAAAATTTATAGCCGCTCCCCCCACTGATGAAAGTGTATATATTATATGATATTTTTTTCTTCATATCATCTAAGCTTCGCAATCCAATAGGTCTCTTCGACGCTCGAGTAAATCCCGATTTAGCATCCTGGGCTCCCCTACTATTGGTAATGGTTCATGACCGCACTCAAAATGGATGCGGTAACGGCTTTGTTAAGACATCAAATTAGAAAAAAGCTGTTAAAAGTTGCTCAGAATCATATTATAATATATCATATAAAAAAAGCATAAACGAAATAAATGAATTATAGGTAAATGTTGTTATGCGCATATTTTCGTTTCTTTTTGTACCTATCAAATGTGTATATTTAAATCGCTAGACAGCTTGTAACTTCGTTTATAATAGAGATATTTAAAAAACATTCTTTTGTTTTAAACATCAGTGTGTAACCTATAAAACACACAGTATTTGATTGGTACCTATTTTTATAAAATCATCCCTTATCCTAGTATTTTTAGTATCTAGTTTCACCTGAACTAGAATCGAAGCATGTAGTCCAGTGAATAGAGGGGGTTACCTTACAAAAGGTCCGGTAGCTCTAAATTTTTCATATGTTGTCTAGGATGGTTAGTAAGTGTTTAAAATGCAAAATGCACAATTCCCTCCCTTCCGCACTCGCTGCCATCTTGAAAAAACCGGAAAAAAATCGGCACTTTCTTGACATTTTCGTTTATATCTTCTTTTTGGTGTATTTTAGCTACAAAAGAGTTCTACTCAATGCCGTAGAAAATAAAATTTTCTACAGTTTAGGTTTTAAATTTTGTTTCTAGGACTGCTAGTTACGGAGATATGCATTTTTCTAAAAAAATTTAAAAATCGCACTTTCCCGAAATTTGTCAAACTTCCAACTTTAGGACGCTGTAATTCAGTTATGGCCTATTCTAGGGAAACAAGTATCAGAATAAAATTTGTAGAAAATTTAATTACCTACAAAATGCATGTATATTTCTTAACCAACCCTACGGAGTAGGGTTAAAAAATAAAAAACAACGGAATATTGTTTTTTTTTTGTTATTGGGACGCCACATTGTATCTAAAAAAATTACTAATTTCCAGTTTTGGCTTGAATTTCGAGTAAATACCAACGCTACTTGAGTTTCTTACGTGTTACAGGGCAATGCTCATGAGGTAGGTACTATTTCACTTGAATACCTACTGGTGAGAGGGGATGATCAATTTCAAATAACCCACCAACACAGCAGATGCATTTTTTAAAGATGCATTTATTTAAACAAAGTAAGAACGAAAGGCAGTGATAATCATAGAAAGATCGGTAGTAATTGAACTAAAAACTGAAAAGAAAACAAATTTACATGCGCTTCGCTCGTTTCGTAGGGGGTGAATTCATGAAGTGAAATATCGAAGTTACTAGATCGGCGTCGTCTTCGTCGTCGACGATGACCTCATTCCTGTTATCACATTCTTGGCAAGCACAGAATTTGCGAAGGGCGGAACAATTGAGGCTCGCCTTTCTACAGCCACATGCCCCCATACAGCCAGACGTGCATCTGCATGAGATGGTCTTGAACAGGTTTGGGGGAGCAGCGTCTCTACTCATCCTGATGGGCTCCAGTCCTCGAGCTCTTCTACCCCAGCCCCATTCGATCGGGTCTTTGACAATCTCCATCCACTCCATGAGCTGGTGGTATGTCCTTAGGAAGTGGAAATGTGCTGCGTGTGTGATCGGAGGTAGTTTTGCCAGATTGAGCTGGGTGGTACTGGTCTTGAATTTGTTGTGGTGAAGGGAGCTCAACGACTGTTCTCTACTGCCACCACACAGGGACACCAAGATTTTCTCCACTGCTGTTGAAATTTCTTGGGGAGTGGCAGCAGGAACCCCGAACCTCTCCGCCTGCTCCAGCAATGATAGGTCTTTCCTAGAAAGTTGGCAGAATTTATTCTTTCCAAACCCAAAAATATTTGAAGTGGTGTCGCAGCCCGATATTGCGTGCAGGAGCAAGATACAGCCTTTGGAGTTGTACTTGTAGGAGGAGACGGAGTAGATTGCATCTGGCTGTTTCCCTCTCGCTGGTTTTTTGAGGAAGACATTGTTGACCGCAGGTGTTGTGCCAGTCAGCAGGATGGGTAGGTCAATGTCTTCCCCGACAATGACGACGGCGTCGTACGTGTGGGAGAGGCATTTAGCTGTGGCAACTATCAACCTGTCAGCATCTTCGGAAGCTTGGTCTGTGGCGATGTTTGACGCTTGCATTTCAGTGGAGAGCAGCTTCGCGAATCGGTCCTTGTTTCCCTCATTGGCCAGGAATTATCCTGAAGTGTGGTGTTGACAGTTGTGTTGTCAAACACCACGTCTGATGATGAGTTTGCCTTGTACCTTCTTGCCTGTTCAGCAGTCTTGGTCCCTTGCTGAGAAGGATCGGTAGTGTAGTCATCAAAAATTACCATCACATCGGTGCCATAGTGACGCTGAACGTACTTGATGTAATTCTGGCAAATCCCTCCAAAGATTGAGCTTTTGTTCCATTCAACCTTGTGGAGAAGGTACCCACCATCAATAACGATCATGGACCGTTGAGGGAGTTTTGTGGAAGTGGTGAGAAAGCTGCATATAATGATGATTTTGTCCCATTACGCATACCGTCCTCATTAAACAAAGACATGGGGCATGGTGCCAGTTCGTAAGACAGGCGTTTTGTAGGTAATTAAATTCCCTACAAATTTTATTCTGATATTTGTTTCCCTAGAATAGGCCATAACTTAATTACAGCGTCCTAAAGTTAGATGGTTGACAAATTTCCGGAAAGTACGATTTTTTATATTTTAAAAAAGTGTATATATCCGTAACTATCAGCCCTAGAAACAAAATTTAAAACTTAAATTGTAGGAAATTTTATTCTCTACAGTCTACAACATTGAGTGGAACTCTTTTGTAGCTAAAATGCACAAAAAAAAGATATAAGCGAAAACATGAAAAAAGTGCCAATTTTTTTTGGTTTTTTCAAGATGGCGACTGGCGCGGAGGGGGGCCAATTGTGCATTTTGCATTTTAAACACTTACTAACCATCCTAGACAACATATCAAAAATTTAGAACTACCGGACCTTTTGTAAGGTACCCATCTTTTTTTTTTGGTCTCTATTTACTGGACTAATGACATTTTTAGCATTTTTGGAAAAACCTCGCTTATTTTATATCGTTCAACTTTTATAAATGCGCTATGGTGGCACACGAAAAATTTTCTGTAAAAATAAAATGTGTAACTATATATCCACAAACTTGTTAACTTACGAACAAATGTTTCTCTTCTCATTAGGAATAGAACTTCTTGAATTCCATTTCGTTTGTGCTTGTGTGATGCCAAACGCATAAACCCATTTATTAATGTCGTTTATATTTTTTTTATTAAAGAACGTATTTTTATTGTATTGTCTTTTTTATTTTCAATAACCAACACATGTATAAATTCATTTGGCAACAAACAACTAGTTAATTCGAAGGAATCTATTTGTTTAATTAAAAACACGTAGATGCAACGCGGTGTATAAAATGACAGGCTCCGCCAGGCAACTTGTTTCTGTTTAAGTGGTGGCAGTATAGGTAACCAATCAGATATCAGTGTTTATTCCTGTATTGCTCTAGGTCTGTAAAGAATGCTAATATGCGAGCGGGATAAGGTTGCGTTTAACTACAAGCTTTTGCAAACGCGCAGTAATGTGTTTTATCAGCGACTACTGGCTTCAGGTAATTTTGATATTCCAGTTTTGTTAAAGACATTTTGACATTTGCGTTTCCTTAAAAATTAATTATTTCAACGTTATTTTTGGTGATACATTGTTCATTATTGTTTGCAACACGCTCGCGAGTAGCCTCAATCTATATCGCACATAGGTTGTTTGAGAACTTAACTCTATTTTCTTCTATTTATTTTGTATTTTCATACGTGTTTTTTTTAATTTTTTTTTATATGTGTTTTGAAGTCAATAGATGCAAATAATTCGGCTTTTTTGTGTTAAAAAGTTAAGTTTCAGTCCGACCAACACTACAAGAGGAACCAGATTTTAGTATTGGCAAATAGTGTTCTTGCATAAATGACTAACTGAGATATTAAGAGAGTTTCGTGTTCACTGAGCTAGCTAAGGAATAAAATCGGCAAATAATTATATAAATATTAAGGCGTACGAGACGTCTTATTCAAATTTAATGTATCCACAAAAGAGTAAAAAATGCCGCATTTCATATACTACTTAAAAAAATTGTTATAGGGATTATATCTTTATACTGTAAAAAACTATTTCACCTTGCGTTTTTTTATTAATTTTATCCCATTTTCTTCTTTCCTAGAAATTATTTGTTTTGTGTTAGCATCAACTCAATGTTGGTAACTCTACGGGTGATGCTGTTTCATTGATGCTCATGAACGCCCTGGAAGACCCAAACATCGTTGACCACGGCGTCTGCATTTTTATTCTGTTTGATGTATATTTTAGCACGTGCACATTACTTATTCTTCCTCTAAACGACTCCAGCCAGCCTAACAGAATTTACAGTACTCACCATTCACTCGCCAAAACCTAGAGATTTTTAATATACATTTTTATAGTATCGTGTATCGTGGACTTTTTTTATTCCGAAATCAAAACGTAATACCATAGCTGTTTGTAAGGTAAACGTTATGTTTATAACTAACTATAACAAGATTCTTTATTTTTATAAACGAAAAGCCCTTCACCCCTATAATTTATTAATTGGCGATAATTCATTTATGTTATTCCATTTGTAATATTAGAAACGACAGCTTCGCATGCGCGTACCGTTTTCATCAGTGTTGAATCCAGGGGGGTGACCGGGAAGGAACCCCCCCCCCCCCGGGCAGTACAACATCCCCCCCCCCGGAAACATTACCACATCATATTTGTATTTTTTTTGTTTTTAAAAGAATGGATGAATTGCGAGGAACTTGATAAAACTACCCCCCAGAAGTTTCATTACCCCTCCCCCCGGAGTAAACACTGGTTGTTATTTACACTATTATTTTTAGAGAATTTATACATAACTTGTAGCTAACGGATATAACGCTATTTTAACGTAACGTTGTGTAACAACTAGCGATTTATTCATTCCATAACGCTAGTGCTACTGTCCGTATCTCACTTCGTACCATAGAACTCGTTAACAAAGTAACACGTTATTTACTGAACAAGTAACGAAACGTAACGTTGCCGAAAAAAAACTTTTCAAAATAACATTATTGAAATAAGAGACTCATCTCTAGCCACAAGGTTTTCGCCCGTAATTCCCATACAAGTTCGGAGTTTCGTTTCGGAGAGTCCACAGCAGCTGCCAGCTGCTTGCTGCATATGACACTTGCGAGTGTGTTGAAATATAACTCATGTTATGCTGAGATACTTCCTGAATATTATTTTAAATTCTTTATGCAGTGTCGAATAGCAATCGTCGGATTTAATTACTCAAATCTTGTTATATTATAACGGTAGGATAGATGATAAAATATATTTTCAATTCTAGAATAGTTACTGTTTTCTAATGAGGGCTCGAGCCTTTGAGCCCCTAAGGAGCAGCCACCACTGATTTTACGAATGTAAATCAAGTGTTCCTAGGAACAAAACCGTAAGTCCATGATTTGGTACGTCATTTACGAAATGTTAGAATTTGGGATCCCTTTTCATACACTATAAGTCTAGGACTAAACTATTTTTTGAAAAAACAACTCTTACCTTTGCAGGGTACTTCAGAAGTAGGTACCGTAAATTGGAAAGTGGTAGATTTTCAAAAGAAAAGTTAAGTAAATTAATAATTAGTTACCAATTGCTGGAGTACTGATTTAGCTTTAATTAAAGGTTGTTTCGTATGTTTAGATTTTTGTTGTATAACTTTTATTAACTATTTAGGTTTTCAACTTCTTCTTCTTATATCATTTTGTCCTTTAGGGCGTCGAATTTAGGTTTTAAACAAAAATTAAAAAATTTGATAAAACACAATGTGATTGATTCAAATTAAAAAGCAATCATGAGTATCGCACCCACTAAACAAACAACGTACCGGCTTTAATTTGACACCGTTGCAGAATTTTATGCGAAACAATGCCTATATATTATAATGGTCTTAGGCCCTACGGCTCTGCTCTGCTTGCTGTACAGTTTGAAAATTTAGTCACTAAGCACAGAGTTGGGGTGTTTTATCTAGCTGCAATACTAAGCTTAAATGTCAATCAGTAAATGCATTGAAAAAGAGATCCCTGTATTAAAATAAATGAATTGATTAAGAAACGCAAAGGGGACAGCTTGCTTTTTTCACAGGGTTGAAGTCAATGTTCAAATTAATTAATTATTAGGTTTGGGCAGAATGAATAGCAAACCAAATGAAATAAATAATCACAAAAAGGTTTGCTATGTGCAGGACATTGAAGCGTAGATTTCAATATAGCTAATTAGGTACAATTTATGAACAATCTTAAAAGGTATAAGCCAGAAAAATAATAATGTTGCAACAAGCAATTAAGAAGGCAGACATAAAAGCATAAAATAGCAATTGTGAGAAGCAGACAGGAAAAACAAATGAAAAGAAAACAGTTGGACATCGAAAAACATTTATGCAGGAAGTGAACTCTTAAAACTAATCAGTGCAATTACGCGAGTGAATAAAGCAACGCAACTAATAAAACGTGTAGTGGCGCAAAGAGACATTTTGACTATTAAAAATCTGGTGTGATACACTCACACAACTTCCTTTTACAGTGATCTTATAATTAGTCAAAAATTTCATTTTTAATTTTTAACAATTTGTTAAAAATTTTCAAAAATTACAAATTCTACAAAAACGGTACAAAATCGAGTGTTAGTTGAAGAGACAAATTTTCTCTAGAATTTTAAGGTGAATTCAAAAATGTAATAATATACCGGGTGTTTTATTTAAAATAGGAGTTAATAAAAAAAATAGAAAAAAAAAACAAAAGAAACCCACTTTAGAAGTATTCAACTGGAAAATCATCTATCTCACATCAATACACATTAAAAATGTAAGAAAAATGTAAAGTTTAAAAAAAATCGTTAGAGCCGTTTTTGAAAAAATCGAAAAAAACTGAAAAATCACAAGAGTAAACACCTACTTCCGGTTATGCGATTTTCTTCAAAAGCTTGCTGTCTCATCTACATAGTACACAAAACTTATATATGAAGTTTCAACGCGATACCTCTTTTCGTTTTTGAGATATTCTGTTCACAGACAGACACACACACACACACACACACAGACAGACCAATGAAAAAAAATATGTTTTTTTGGGATCAGGGGACTCTAAAACGTGAAGATCCGTTGAAAACTCAATTTCGAATTTTTGGGGTGAATCCAATACTTCCTTTATAGTAAAAGGAAGTAAAAATGTAGACAATATTTTAGATATAAGAAATGTTTAAACTTAATAATTTAAGAAAATTTAATTTAAAATGTAACTGATTTGAACTTGATTAATTTCCGTTTTTATAGTTATTAGATTAGCATTTGTTTATAACGGACATGAGGAGATAACAATTGAATAAATTATAAAATTGACATGCAGTTTTGTGCTTCCTTATAATTAAAGTTTTTACATAATAAAATACCATTTTACCAAAAAAAAAATTATCCCATTGTGTTGAGCAAGTGTTAGAACTTCTGTGAGAGGGTGGGTAGCTATTTCCCAAAAAAAAAAATTACAAGAGGCATTTCCGAGGCCGTTCGCCAGCGATCCAGCTCGAGATTTCGACTTTCGATTTGGGGAAAAATAAGGTTTCTGATCCCGGGATTTCGACTGCAGCGCACCAGGGAGGACTATACGAGACTGTATAGTAGCAACAGCACCGGAGATGACTATTGCAGTGGCAGATTCCAATTGAAGCACCTTTCCGAGGGTTGTAGCGCACCATCTCAAATCTCAAGGTACAGTTTTTAACTAAAAGTAACAGCGTTAGCTTCTGGAAATTTGTACGACTACGAGAGCAAACCTACTGAACAAGATCCAAGTGTATTAAAGTAGCCAGCAAAGGCGCATTTCAAATTATTAACCAGAGTCCAGTTGTGAGGTTAGGTGAAGATTAACAATTGCTAAAATTCGAACGGCGTTGCTTCTGACGTCATAAGACAAATTAATTCCTGAAACAAATGAGATTTATAAGCGCTAAAGCACTACAATTTAAATAAACAGTGGGGTACCACATTAAAGTAAAAATTTACAAATTATCAGGAACTCACCCCTTTTGAATGGAGTTGATTGTCTACCGAGCTAGCGTTATGAGAATAACATTGCAGGTAAATAAAATACAGAAGAGGGCATAATACTTTTTATTTTGAGTAAATAAAATTAAAATTTCAATACCAAGTTAGATTATTTTAATCAGTTTAACTCTTACATTAAATACATAAAAAGGGGATTGTTAGATTAAACCATCTCAATATAAACGTATGCTGTGCCTGCGTCTCTGCACCCCTACGTATCTGCGTCTCCTTTCCATCGGCACCGATTGAACGCACTTCGTCCACAATCGACAAACGTTCCACGATGCCTTTATAACGGGGCGATAAGGAAGCGCTATAGGTACTCTGTAATAGTCAAGTGGTTAGAGCGTCCGACTAGTTTTCGGATGCTGCAGTTTCGAATTCCACCGATTGCAATATTTATTTTTGCGAATTAATGTAATTTGCATTTCCGAGAGTTTCTGTTTGAGTAATATTAGCAATATTATAGTTATTTATGTACCAAAGGCATTATGAAGATGTTTATGCCCGAGGGTATAAGCTTCAAGCAATGCCAGTGGTGTATACACAATTGTATGTCTTACTAGTACATTATTTGTTGCTTATACCTGTGATGCGAAATATATAAACACTCCCATAATAACCAGGACATTATGAACGAGCATTACGATTCATAACGCTGTTTCATCGTTAGCGTCAAACTTCTGACCAATAATAAGACATACAGATATTTTTACCGATTTAGTATATAATTTTGAACAATTGTGTACTGTTTGAGGCTTTCGCGGTTACTCGAATTATTCTCCTTAGCATAGAATTTCGGCTTAGACCGCGTAGTATTTGTATATGAATACCCAGCATTTTCTGGCTTAATGTGCCTTGCACCTTGTGAAGTGGAGCAAAAACCCGCGCGATGGCCATGCTCTCTGGTGGCTCGGGTTTTTGCTCGACTTCACAAGGTGCAAGGCACATTAAGCCAGAAAATGCTGGGTATTCATATACAAATACTACGCGGTCTAAGCCGAAATTCTATGCTAAGGAGAATAATTTGAACAATTGCTTTCTATATTAAAGACGGTAAAATAATTTCTTCTGTAACGTTTTTATCTATAATTTAATTTTAAAGTGTCAAAACTATTTTAATTAGAATCAGGCCACCTATGTGGTGGTGGTCTCTATATATAAACGTGTTGTGCCTGCGTTTCTGTCTGGGTCACATTTTTCTCGACACCAATCGGGTGCACTTCGTGCAGTTCCTTAAGCTGCCATCACGTCACAATGCAACGATGAGCATGTGCATTGTGCAATAATCTGACAGCCCTGGTTTAGGGCATAAGTCATCGGTCTATAAATCAAATTTCCTCTGGGAGCGCTGATTTGCATCCACCGGCAGCGTTGTTTTTTTCCTTTGCAAATTGACGTAATTTGTATTACTAAGCGTTTACGTTTACTGTTTCAGTATTATTAGCAGCATTAATGTACTTTTGACCTATTTTGTACATATTTTCAAATATTTTTCAACCACAATTCAATCTAGCAAAAGTTGTTTTTCTTGCAATGCGCTTTCTTTATTAAAGACGTTAAACAATGTTTCTTCTGTAAATTTTTTATGTGCAATTCAAATTTCTTTGTAAATAATTTTGTTTTATAATTTTGCAAAAATACCAATCTCATCAAATAAGCAAGACCCCGGTTCATAAATTATAATCGTTGTATTTTTGATTTTTTATTAAAAATTAGACATCAGAATTAAACTAGAAATAGGTAAAAGTAATAAGTTACATTTACTTAGATACATTAAGATACAATTAAGACGATTTATAAATTTTGTAAAATAGTTAGTTACTCCTGTATCAATAAATAAAATCATGTACTTAATTCATATTTGACTTAGAAATAGTTATAAAGAAATTTATATTTTCATAGTTTATAAATTGTCAGATATTATCACTTATGTTACGTTAATAATACCAATTTTCAACGAAACGGTAACAGATCACACCTTTACATTTCCTTAAGTGCACGTCTCACAATTTTTCCTGAAGGTGTCTTAGGTATACTGTCTATAACAACTACACCACCAGTCAAACGTTTATGTTTAGATACTTTAGCAGCTATGTATTCTTGAATTTTGGTTGGATTAAGTGTAACCCCCTTTTTAGGAACAATAAATGCTTTTGGTGCTTCCCCATTTTCTGCATGAGGTACACCAGCAACTGCTGCATCTTCTACATCGGGGTGGTCCCTGAGAATTTCTTCCAGTTCAGCTGGAGCCACTTGGAATCCTTTTACCTAAAGCAAATATAAGTATTAGTTAATGCTTGCAAAGTTTTAGTGGACAACATACCTTTATCAACTCTTTCAGACGGTCTGTTATAAAGAAATGTTCGTCTTCATCGTAATATCCTATGTCGCCTGTTGTGAACCAACCATCTGAATCCAATACTTCATCTGTCGCTTTTTTGTTATTGAGGTAACCTTTCATAACCTTCAAACAATTATTAATTCAGTTTCAAATGTCACGCCTTTGCTTAGGTTGATATATACCTGAGGACCACGAATTATTAGTTCTCCTGGTTGGTGGGATCCTAGAGTAATACTTCTGTCATCTAAAGAAACAACTTTACATTCGGTGTTTGGCAATAGAAAGCCAGATCCTCCTAATTTAATTCCATCTTTACGAAGAGATGTTTGAGAAAGTACCACAGGAGAAGTTTCTGTTAAACCATAACCTTGTCTTACTTTGATTTCTGTTTTAGCTTTTTCACATAATCTTTCAATGTCGGTTGCTCCTAAGGGTGCTGCACCTGACAAAATAGCCCGAAGTCGTGCTAGATGGTCTTGTCGAATTAGTGGATGATTAATCAGGAACATAACTATTAAAGTATAAATGAATTACTGTAATGCATTGAAACAATTTTCCTTGACGTACTCAGTGGAGGTACAAAGAAACCAAGTGTGGGTTTGTGGTTTTCCAAAATGTCAATAAATATTTGAGGTTCAAACTTTGGAACTGTTATCAATTTGCACCCATGGGACATCATGGCTAGTAAAAGCGGCACCATTCCATAAATATGATACATCGGTAACAAAAGTGGTACTACATCTTGAGAACCTAAAGAGCATTTTAGACTTTGAAAAATAGAAAATTGGTACATATTTTTCCTGCAGATTAGTAAAAAGTGTTAAAATGTTTTACTTACCAGAGTCATCAAAAATATTTGAAAATTCTTCAATATCTAGTTGCGTTAAGTTTGATACAATATTTTTATTTGTAAGTTCGACGCCTTTCGGCAAACCTGTGGTTCCACTAGAATAAGGTACAACAATGACATCATTTATTGATCGCGTCAATTTAAAAGAAAGATTGTGATCTCCTTCAATTGTATCCTTAAATTTTATGGCTCCCAAAGGGGTCGCTTGATCGTGCTGTAAAGGGCAATAGTTAGATATGTCATTATACTACATCATCATTATTTTTATACCCCATGTTCAATCACTACTACTGGAATTTTTGTTTTCAGTGAAGACTGAATTGCTTGGTCCGCATTTGACCATAGCTCATTCAGTGTGAATAACATTTTTGCTTCTGAATTTGCTAGCTGTCTTCCAATTTCATCTGTTTGGAAATATAGAGAATTATGGAAGTAGAACAAAATATTTAAAACAAAGCTTATTCTACTTAACATATACTCGGCGCAGCGAATTAATAAAATAGAACATGGCACCTAAATGACATTCAACGAAGCTGGTTGGATCAGTATTTTAAGAGTAAAGAATAATAAAGAATCAGATATGGCTGTCCTTATAATTAGACACAATTTCAACTGTCATTAAAAAATGTGCTGAGGTTATGATACAAACAGAAATTTTGACTAACACCAACTATCAAGCTTACGTACACCGGAAAGTGTAAAATTTGACAGAAAATTTTTGGTAGACGGAATTACTCTGATTATTATTAAAATACTGATCCATCCAGGTTTGCAATATACCATTCGATTTGCATACTCTATTTGTTCGCTGCGCCGAGTACCAAAAATATATTATGCAGCTAATTACATGTTAATAGCTATTAAGATATCTAGAATGTTATGAGTATCATAACTGCCGCAGATGTTATGAAATCCAAGGCTGTTATGATACATAACATTCGTGGTTTGTTCAATAGTTTATCGGTTTCAGTATGGTAATGGTTGCCATGTACGGTAAAGGAATATTACCGTACAAATACAGTTATTTCAGTACATGGTAATGGTTGCCATGTAAGGTAAAGGAATATTACCGTACAGATACAATTATGACTTAGTTACCAGCCTACTTTTATATATGTAAACAAAGGCTTAATATCCTGAAACCGGTAAATATTTTAAATTTCATCATACACTAGGTATTGCATTTTGTAGGATAAGTCTGCATATAAAAATTACAATAAATATTACCTGAAGTATAAGCTGAATTAATTGTTGTTGCTTTTAATCCAGCTTGAATAATGCCCAACAAAATGATGGGATATTCAGGTACATTTGGTAGAAGTATAGCCACAGTATCACCTTGCCGCAACTCCTTTATTTTATGGAGAAAATTTGCTAGTGCTCTACTTTTATTGTATATGTCAGTATAGGTATACTTTCGTCCAGTTTCTGCACATTCCTGAAAATTATAGTTATTTAATGTTACACAAAGTTCTCATGTTAAGAAATGTGGTTGTATGCATATTTAGTACATAGCAATTTATTCTAGAAAGTCCTTGAATATAAAAAATTAAAGAAAAACTAAAGTAACAAGCTAGAAGGCAACTGAAAGACAAAAGGTTTTTTGCTCCCTTCCCTGAAGTTGTGCTGTTGTATCGAGGATCACTAAATCAATTTAAAAAAATCTGCAAAGGGATTTATTCAGAAATTCCCTCGCACTTGGATGTTGTGACACTAAATAATTTTAAAATCAAAAGAAACTAGGTGTAAAAATGTCTTCTCGCTCCAATACGAAACCAATAAAAGAAAATACTGGAATGCAAATTACATTCATTTTCAAATCAACCACCATTACCCTCAGGATTTGAACCGCAGCGCCTGCAAATGCGATCTAAACGTTGAGCAATATCTTGCAAGCCCACCGAGCACTTTTCACATCATTTCGTTGCAGCTGGCTTAACTTTTTTGGGCCGGGCATTGATTTAACTTTCGTGCCACAGCGAGGTGCGTTTAAACCAAATTACGCAGCGGAAAATAAATTATATTTTTTACAATAAATCAATGCAGATAATTCTTTCACTAAACAATTGATCATTCTTTTATACACATTTCATACGCTGGATGTATATATTTATATGTAATTGTTTTCAAAATACCTCGATGCTGAAATTTTAACTGCACCTTCCCCGTACGCTTTGTTTAAACAATTTCCGTAGCATTTGTTAAAAATAATTTTGAAATTAATTTGATATCATCTGAATTTAGAAAGGATCAGCTTTCCACTAGTTTAAGAATCATTGAAAAATATTAAAAATTAAGATTGTAAATGCAATGTATGCTTAAAATTCATCAATTTTCAGTAATAACAAAATTCGTTTTTTTGCAATCGCAAAAAGAATGAAGTCCTCCACATTTAGGTCCACAAGGTAATTTCAGATAGTGTACAACGAGTGCACATCCTGTGTTCGAATTTATGGCCCCTGATTCCTGACTGGTCAACATAACGAACTTAGTCTTTGCTCCTTTTTGTCTAGTACAACATTTATCCTGTATCTGTTGAATAAAACCAGAGCTATGTGCAAATTATTACTTCTATCTATTCCTCAGTTAAAGCAAAAATATACAAAATTCTGTATATATTTGTCTCAAAATTTCTCGGTTGTATGCCAGATAGATATACCTATAATGTGTATGCAAAATGCCCTCTTCCTCCAACAAATAGTTTTTGAGTTGTACCGCATAAAGACACAGACAGACGGAATTGAGAAAACTGTTTTTCGTCATCTAGGGACCTTAAAACGTGAAGATCTGAAGAAATCTCGGAAGGTGATTTTTTCGTGATTACAATACTTCTTTCGTCTTTCAGACGAGGGAGTAAACAAATGATGGTAACTAGATACGCAGAACAAAATGCCAGAGAAATAGTTATGCTTAAGAATGCTGAGAATGCAGAGAAGTTTTCAAAGTTCTTTATAATATTTTAGAGAGCTGTAAAAATGTAGAAGTAGAAAAAATTATATATATATTTGTGTTTTTCACTCACAGCGTGTTGTCCAACGTCTAGTATGAAAAACACTTTCATTATGCAACTTGATAAATACATAGCTATATTTGTACTATTTGGTTTGGCTTGTATAAACTTTAATAGTTGTTAAAGGTGAAGTGTTGTAAAGGAAATTTATTTTTATACATGTGACTTGTTTATGAATTACACTGTTGCTTTGTACTAATATAATTTCAATTCATTTCTTAAATTATAAGTGTTTTTACTATATTTCGGGTTGTCAGCGTGGATACGATAATTGGGACACTCGACCTTTGTGCATATACGCTACCTAGTATTTTTATCGAAATATTGTGTAAGTGCATTAAATACTCTCTTTACATGGCATTGCTAATATTATTTTCTTGAATTTGTATATAATAAATTGTTTTGATTTGTTACAGTCGATGTTCTTTACTGTCGTTGAATGAGTTTCGATTTTTTTTATATCTGTTCTGTAATGGTGTCCTTGAATGTGGGGTCCCAAAATTATTTCTCATCTAGTCTACATATCTAATTTGTATTAAATTATTTAATAAGTGCTTATTCATGTAAGCTATTAATCTGATTTAAGAAATTAAACAGTTTGCATAACGAAAATTCATAACTTCACAGTTTATTGCTTACGCAGATAAAAACGTCTATACTAGGAAATACGTTATTGAACTTCGATAGTTAGATATGCTGTAATGGTAAAATATTGTGAAAATCGAGAATTAAATTTCTGCTTAGTTGCGAGCTTTTTGAACAGTAACGCCGAACTGAAACTATTGGTAATGGCATATTTAATCACGTCCTGCTAGTGTAATTAACAGAATAAAATTATGCATAAAATACAATGTAGATATGCTGATAATGGTAAAATATTGTGAAAATCGAGAATTAAATTTCTGCTTAGTTGCGAGCTTTTTGAACAGTAACGCCGAACTGAAACTATTGGGATTGGCATATTTAATCACGTCCTGCTAGTGTAATTAACAGAATAAAATTATGCATAAAATAAAATATACATATGCTGATAATGGTAAAATATAATGAAAATCGAGAATTAAATTTCTGCTTAGTTGCGAGCTTTTTGAACAGTAACGCCGAACTGAAACTATTGGGATTGGCATATTTAATCACGTCCTGCTAGTGTAATGAACAGAATAAAATTATGCATAAAATAAAATATACATATGCTGATAATGGTAAAATATAGTGAAAATCGAGAATTAAATTTCTGCTTAGTTGCGAGCTTTTTGAACAGTAACGCCGAACTGAAACTATTGGGATTGGCATATTTTATCACGTCCTGCTAGTGTAATTAACAGAATAAAATTATGCATAAAATAAAATATACATATGCTGATAATGGTAAAATATAGTGAAAATCGAGAATTAAATTTCTGCTTAGTTGCGAGCTTTTTGAACAGTAACACCGAACTGAAAGTATTGGGATTGGCATATTTAATCACGTTCTGCTAGTGTAATTAACAGAATAAAATTATTCATACAATAAAATATACATATGCTGATAATGGTAAAATATAGTGAAAATTGAGAATTAAATTTCTGCTTAGTTGCGAGCTTTTTGAACAGTAACGCCGAACTGAAACTATTGGGATTGGCATATTTTATCACGTCCTGCTAGTGTAATTAACAGAATAAAATTATGCATAAAATAAAATATACATATGCTGATAATGGTAAAATGTAGTGAAAATCGAGAATTAAATTTCTGCTTAGTTGCGAGCTTCTTGAACAGTAACACCGAACTGAAAGTATTGGGATTGGCATATTTAATCACGTTCTGGTAGTGTAATTAACAGAATAAAATTATGCATACAATAAAATATACATATGCTGATAATGGTAAAATATAGTGAAAATTGAGAATTAAATTTCTGCTTAGTTGCGAGCTGTTTGAACAGTAACGCCGAACTGAAACTATTGGGATTGGCATATTTAATCACGTCCTGCTAGTGTAATTAACGGAATAAAATTATGCATAAAATAAAATATACATATGCTGATAATGGTAAAATATAGTGAAAATTGAGAATTAAATTTCTGCTTAGTTGCGAGGTTTTTGAACAGTAACGCCGAACTGAAAATATTGGGATTGGCATATTTAAACACGTCCTGCTAGTGTAATTAACAGAATAAAATTATGCATAAAATAAAATATACATATGCTGATAATGGTAAAATGTAGTGAAAATGGAGAATTAAATTTCTGCTTAGTTGCGAGCTTCTTGAACAGTAACACCGAACTGAAAGTATTGGGATTGGCATATTTAATCACGTTCTGGTAGTGTAATTAACAGAATAAAATTATGCATACAATAAAATATACATATGCTGATAATGGTAAAATATAGTGAAAATTGAGAATTAAATTTCTGCTTAGTTGCGAGCTGTTTGAACAGTAACGCCGAACTGAAACTATTGGGATTGGCATATTTAATCACGTCCTGCTAGTGTAATTAACGGAATAAAATTATGCATAAAATAAAATATACATATGCTGATAATGGTAAAATATAGTGAAAATTGAGAATTAAATTTCTGCTTAGTTGCGAGGTTTTTGAACAGTAACGCCGAACTGAAAATATTGGGATTGGCATATTTAAACACGTCCTGCTAGTGTAATTAACAGAATAAAATTATGCATAAAATAAAATATACATATGCTGATAATGGTAAAATATAGTGAAAATTGAGAATTAAATTTCTGCTTAGTTGCGAGCTTTTTGAACAGTAACGCCGAACTGAAACTATTGGGATTGGCATATTTTATCACGTCCTGCTAGTGTAATTAACAGAATAAAATTATGCAAGAAATAAAATATACATATGCTGATAATGGTAAAATATAGTGAAAATTGAGAATTAAATTTCTGCTTAGTTGCGAGCTTTTTGAACAGTAACGCCGAACTGAAACTATTGGGATTGGCATATTCAATCACGTTCTGCTAGTGTAATTAACAGAATAAAATTATGCATAAAATACAATATAGATATGCTGATAATGGTAAAATATAGTGAAAATCGAGAATAAAATTTCTGCTTAGTTGCGAGCTTTTTGAACAGTAACGCCGAACTGAAATTATTGGGATTGGCATATTTAATCACGTCCTGCTAGTGTAATTAACAGAATAAAATTATGCATAAAATAAAATATACATATGCTGATAATGGTAAAATATAGTGAAAATTGAGAATTAAATTTCTGCTTAGTTGCGAGCTTTATGAACAGTAACGCCGAACTGAAACTATTGGGATTGGCATATTTAATCACGTCCTGCTAGTGTAATTAACAGAATAAAATTATGCATAAAATACAATATAATACAAAGATGACGAAATACAACTGGAGATTGAGTGACTACTTTGGATACTATGTATTACGTATGTCCCATAAGTTTTAAGAAAAAATCCTTTGTAGCTTATTATAGGAAAAATGCTTTCAATCTGGTTGTCTTTGCAGAACATAGACCATTATCTGTAGTTTAAGCATATAATTTCATTAAATTTAGCTATAGAAATAATTACTTGTAGTTGACTTTAATATAAAATTCATATTGTTTCCCAAAGCTTATGGGACATACGTTAATCTAATCTGATTTTTTGGAAATATTTAAATGTAATGTCAGCAATATCGATGAAAAGTATTGGGTAAAAGTAATTGGCTATGGAGTTGGATTGGTATTGTATGTCAAATATTAACCACAGGGTTTCTCATTACAATTTTAAATTTTGGTTCTTCGAGTATACGTATAATACAGTGCGAGCTTAAGTCGACAAACAACCTGTTTTACACAACTGTTTAAAAATAAAAGTTTTTCAAAGCGAGTGTTAACGACTAACATTACCGAAAATATATGTTTTTTGCAATAGTGCAATAAACTACACTATCATGCACCGTTTCAGTGCAAAAAGTGCCACTTTAATGCACTCAGTGCAGTAACATTTTTATTGCACTCTGCCGGCAATTTATTCAACATTTTTGTATTCTTTAGCATTGTTGGGCTATTATTGTGGAAAAATGTTGTAATACCACATGAAAGAGCGCTTTTCGGCCTCGTTGGACAATAATCACCCACTTTTTGCACATCTGCCAAGCTATTTATTAAATTTAATGAGTTTGCAATTTAAAACACTGAAGGCATAACTAGCATGTTTTTTTAGTGAGTTTTCATTTTAAAATGACGTTGCCGTTTTTAAATCTCTTTTAGCATAACTATATGGTAGTAGAAAATATTATGTATAAAACTTGAATCTAAAACCTTTTTTGCACTTCTCAGACTTACAGAATTCGTCTGTAAATCATTTTTAAAACTTTTCTACCCGTACAGAAAGTGACGCTTTAGATACTCATTGTGTTAATAACTATTTTGATCAGGTTCTGCGATCTGATTACTTGAAAGATTCTAATATTGATTATCTTTTTTTTTTGAATTGTTCATGAGCTACAGCGTTGTAATTATCTGTTTATACAAGTAATGGCAAATCAAACACAACGCATAGTTAATGAATGCAGTTTTTGAGGAAGTGTATGTAAATTAAAAGAAGCACGCGGCTTTAAAAATTAGTCTGTTCCCATAATAATTATTATATATTTTGCAATGAATTGCTAAATGATCTCTCTATACAGGGTGTTATGGAAACGATTTCAAATATTTTAACCCGTAATAGAACTCGCTGAATTGATCAACTTCTCCATTTATCATTTCTTCCAAAACGCCCTCAAAACTGAATTAAAATTCAAAACAGTTTAACTCTAAAAATGCATACCCGTCTATGGAATAAACACAAAAACATTTCCTTGATATGCAAACCAACAAAAACTGCATAGGTACTGATAAAACCTTTAGTTCACATCTGGTCACCAACGTACTTTATCAATTGAGGTAGGTAAGTTATTGACCGCATGCTTTTGTGCAAGAACTTTTGCGGTTTTAGTATACTTGTGTCGTTCACCTTAGATTTGCTTACCAAGCTGCTCGTCAAATTTAGGGAAGATAAATGATTGAGAAAATATACGATTAAATTAAAAACGATAAATAGAAAAGTTGTTCATTTTGGTGAGCTCTATCACTGGTTAAAATATTTGCACTCATTTCCATAACACACTGTATACTTGAATTACAAAGTACATACCACAACTGTTCTGTCAGCATATTTATCTAATCCATTCCACACGTATTCTTCCAGCAGGAGGTTAGGAATCACTACCTGTGGTAATTTTGACTGCATTACATTTTGTTCTGCACTGGAAGAACTATTTCGAACTCGGAGTTCCGTAACCGCTGCACTTATCCTTGTACTTTTACTGAAGGCGAGCTTCCTCAGAGCTTTGGACAACATTCTGATGCAAAACGTTTTCGCGTGTACCGAGGTATCGATGGTGTTTAAGATTTATATTGTGATTAAACACGTTCACCTCGTTTTTGAGCGCGATAATAATTATCTCGTGGTAGGGAGTAAGATTATCAGGTTACTTGCAATTTTATTTGAATTTCAGAGGCGGCCTCAGAATCCGCAAGCGAATCTCCAAAAGGGGAAGAATGTGAGCAATTGGTGTTCCGAAAGTTAACTGCATACGTAGTTACTGTCTTATAATAAATGAAATTATTTATAATAAGCAAATGCGTAAGTATTTATAATCAAATAATGCAGTTAATGCACTTACTGTGTTTGTTAAATCGAATCTACAATGCACTACACCTTGAGATAGTAAATTTATACATTTTAAAAGTGTGTTGATTAACATTTTCAAATTGTTATTGACACTACTTATATTTTAAGCAATTTCTATGGCAGGTTGGGGATTTTTTTAGCAAATGGAAGTAGTTTTCCGTTTCTTTTTAAAACAGAAAAGCTATTACATAAAATAAAACATTTCATATGTTTAAATGTTCACATATTATAAAATGTAAATTATTGTTTTTATCTACTGTATGTTACATTTAAAAGTTGAAAATAGTATAAAGACGTCAATAAAAAAAATGAATATATTGCTATAATGTTCAATTCTTTTATTTAAAAAATTAGAAACAAGAATGTAAAAATTATGGAGAAGTTTATATTTTTTATGTTAACAGTTAAGATCCAACGCTAATTTAACTTTACAATTTCTAAATCTGATCAAAATAGTAATGCCGACCCTGTTGAAATTACAATCTTATGTTAAGGTTAGAGTCCGTTGTATTACAAAAATAGATCTACTTGACTATGCTTATACAGCAAAAAGATAATTATGTACTTAGAGCTTTATAATTGTAAAAATCAAAATTTTAAAAGAGATTAATATTTTTATCAATGCCTATGTGTGCTTTTAACTAAACGGATTGTTTTACCAAAAGTGTTTCCTTAATATATTATTTTGGATATGTATCTTCGCTAATAACACTTATAGTTGTGTGTCTTAGCACCATTTGTTTTTTGGTTTGCTAACAGTGTAAATAAACTACTTGTGACTATTAAAAGTACTTATGTCAATTTACCTTGACGGTGACTATCACATTTTGGCAACTGCAAAACGCATTTTATTTTCGTTTATTCGGAAGAGTCGTTTTAATTACCTTTATTAATTGTACTATTACACTGTGATTTTGAAATAATATGTATGTATTTCATTGTGAAGAAAAAGTACCTACGTATGTTTATTTGTTGCTGATGATTAATTTTAACAGAAATATTCTGATAA
>CALNHX010010554.1:0-39209 GCA_940337035.1 Agriotes lineatus
AACAAAAAGTTACATCTTAGGTGTCTGATTTTTATGTCTAGAACGAGATTGTAACTTTTAAATAGCTTAGACATCTTGATGAAGGCTTGTTTTGATTTCTCTATTCTACACTCCTATTAATTAGTCCTATTAAAAACCGAAACTAAAATACTAAGTAATTATAATTAATATTGTAATAGCTCCACAGTGCTGAGACAAGGGGACCCGCTGTCTACACTGCTATTTAACTTGGTTCTACAAATAATATTTAGAGAAAGCGAAGTACAAACAAGAAGTTTAATTTATAACAGTAAACATCAAGTAATTGCTTATGCGGATGACATGGTGTTAATGACAAGATCAAAAGTAGAAACGGAGAAAATTTTCAAGCAAGTGGTAGCAAAATCGAAAGAATATGGACTGCTACTTATCATCATCATCAATCAGCTTATACTAGTCCACTGCAGGACATACGCCTCCCTTGTTTGTTTCCAAAGTCCTCTGTCGTTTGCAGCCTGTATCCAGTTCATACGGATTCTCTTAATGTCATCAGTCCACCTAGTAGGAGGGCGACCTTTACTTCTATATGCATCTGATCTCGGTCTCCACTCTATCATACGCTTCGTCCATCTACCATCTCTCATTCTGACCACATGTCCGGCCCAGTTCCACTTAAGCGTGGTAATTTGATGTATTGCATTCACTACTCCTGTTTTACGTCTTATTTCTATGTTTGGTACTCTGTTGCTCAAACGAATCCCCAACATACTTCTCTCCATTGCTCTTTGGATTGTCCGAATTTCATTTATTGATTTTTTTGTGAGTGTAAGCAATTCGGCTCCGTATGTCAGAACAGGCAGAACACACTGATCGACCTTTTCTTTTCAGACAATTGGGAAGTTGAGATTTGAAAACATATCTTAATTTACCGAAAGCGGCCCAGGTTAAACTGGTAATAAATGAAGGTAAAACAAAGTATATGGAGATGAAGATGAAAATGGGAGCGGAAGAAAAGAATATCAAGTAACAATGCGGAGCAACAACAGTGAAGATGCAGAGATAAATAAACGGCTAGCAAAAGGAAGCAGAGCAGCGGCATCCTTAGCAGGAATTTTAAAATCTAAATCGGTGTCTAAAAAAGCAAAAATCAGAGTGTACAGAACAGTGATTCGTGCTTCAGTTCTTTATGGTTGTGAGTTATGGGTAATGAACCAAACCAATGTAAGAAAGGTGGAGGTATGGGAAAGAAAAATTTTAAGGAAAATACTAGGTGGAACTAAAGAAGCCAGACGATGGAGGAGGAGAACAAATCAAGAGACAGACGACCTGTACGGGTACCCAAAACTAACAAATGCAATGAGAGTAAAAAGAGCAGGATGGTTAGGCCATGTGATGCGTATGCAGTAAGCTATCTCTGGATATTAATAAATAAGTAATCGGCGAACAATACATTGATAGCTCAGAAACAACAGACTTTCAAATGTTATAATCAAGGAGAGTCATACTTATGTCCTATGTCACAAAAAATGATCACCCAGTATATTCCAGTGAGAATATAATTTGTTGAATTTTGCAGTTCCTAAGAAGAATGGAGGGGAAGACCAAATGGGATAGAGAGACGAACGATAGAATTAGACATACTCTAAGACAAGAAGGAATAATGGACTTTATAGAAAGGAAGCAACTAAGATGGTATTGCCATATAATACGAAAAAATGAACAATCGCTACTAAAAAAGATCACAGAGTCAACAGGAGGACGAAAGAGGAAAAGGGGTAGACCCAGAAAGCGGTGGATACAAAGCATCGAAGAAATTGCCATCAAGAGGGGCATAACATTGGCAGATATGAAAAGAATGGCAAAGAACCGGCAGGAGTGGAAGGACTGGACCTCATATCCGACAACCTGACAGGGTATAAAAAAAAGAAGAATTTTGCGCCAATCATCATCTCTTAAATTTAGGACATTCGCTAATAGGACCTTCTACCATACTGACAATATAGCGATTATCGATTTGGTACAAGCTAACATGGTTTTGTTTCATGTATCAAATGAACTAATTTAGAAATGTAATTTGATTTTTCTAGGTTAGGTTGTGTGTTTTAAGCACAAAAAGCAACAAAAGCTGTGTTTGGGACAAACATTGATAATTAGCACTGATACTCACATAATAAAATAGTATTATTGGTATGTATGTATGTATTATCGATAACCTCATTTTACCTTGCGGTGTAGAGGCTGGTGCTTTATGCGCTTGCATCTGGCGGTAGAATGCTCACCTGCCCGGGATTCGGGTTACAGAGTTGGAGAGCGCCTGTTGTGCTTGCGCAGCAACCATTGTGTGAGGGGTGTGTCATGATGATGTGTTGACCTTGTTACTCTATCTCTTAGGTCTGTGGTTCTGAGTAGAGCACAGTTAATTTGGTGCGTAACTGTGAATGGTCTCACCAAGCCCAATTCCAATCGCCAAGGCTGCAGACACATTCCGGCCCCCGTGGGATTCGAACCGAGGACTTGCTTGCAAGCCTAGCGCCTACCCAACTGTTTTAATTAAAAACTTGCGCATTTCGTGACAGGTGACAGTTGAGCGTTCGTTCACTAGTCACGTGACTCAAGCTGCTCCGCTCCGTGATGTATATAAAGAACTAACCTATTAATGTTAATTATAAAGTAAGAAAACAAAACAAAACTATATTTTATGACTAGAGCTAGGATAGTTAGGCAAATTGCCTTTTTTAGTAAATGGAAGGATAAAAGGCAGACCCAATTTTAAATCTGTTTTAGAATGCGTGAAATTGAAAAATGCAAATTTTATTTTGCCTTTTTTGCGTCTTTTTAAGGATTCTGCCTTTTTTGAGGAATTTCCTATTTTTCTTGCCTTTTGGTGCCTTTTATGATATATTAAATTAGAATTTTAAGAAATTTAGTTCTTACATTTTCAATTTAAAAAGAATGTACTAGCAATTTTCCAAGAAAGTGCACATTTTAAATTTTTGAAATAAATTGTGAAAAGTATTATTCCCAAGCACTTACAGGTAAGAGGTTTAGTGGGTTTAACCCTATATTGTTATGGGCTGAAAATTTCTCAGAAGGATTATTTTCTTGAGATTAATTTTAATGAGGGTACCAGTATTGTCAGGAGAAAGTTTTCTACTGAATCAGCCAGTTTGTCACAATTTTTGAATGTGTTAACATTGTGATTTGTGAAGTGCATCGATTGTATTTCTCAGTTAAACATCTTTTAGAATGTTGCATTTTTTTATTTTTGCCTTTTTTTACTTTATTTTTGCCTTTTTTACTTTATTTTTGCCTTTTTAGTGCTTTTTTAAATCTTTTATTTTGCCTTTTTGCCTGCCTTTTTCGAGACTTTATTTTGCCTAACTATCCTAGCTTTATTTATGACTAATTTGACACTTATATTCGCTTGAAGACATTTCTTATATCATAAATTTGAGGTACGAAATGTAAACGACAAGTTGAAATTGTCAAGCTGAACCTACATTAGAATCCTTGATTCATAAAATTAAATTAAAAAGAATATTATAAAGTTGACAAGCAATCCAGTGAGACAAATGTCTCATTTAAAAAAACAAAAAAGACCGTTTTTCAAATAGAACGCGTATTAAATAAAAACTGTACCCAGACCTGGAAGGTGTCAAAGTGGTTGCCTAACCGATCGACGTTTTAAAGCGCAGAGGGTCGCAGCTCCGTTTGGCTGCTGAAACATTTTTATTTAATACGCGTTCTATTTGAAAAACGGTCTTTTTTGTGATTTCTCGAAAACCGGAAGTGTCACGTGACTGAAATTCGGTTCCTGAGCTGCATGACCATTCCAAACATATAACTTTAATAACTTTTTTTTCTATCTCTTACGGTTTGGCTGCTGAAACAGCGTCCCGGACGGACGGACAAGTCTAATAGATAAAGGATAGTACAGTTGAATAATGGGTTGTATAACCAAAACGATAACACCAGTGTTTTTACTTATTAGTACGTGGTCTGCACAGGGATCTTATGCATAACCGTTTCATAAGCAACATTAGGAAATACAGTACCCATTTATAATATATTACTGAGTGAGTGAACTATTGCATGACCACTACTATCGTTTCCCATATTTAAGTGACAACTATTTATATGCTTACCCGAAGCTCATGATGTAAATTTGAAGAATTGCACAAGACCAATTACAGCCACTGCGTCGGATGCTACACCTGAAGTTTTGCTATAGATCTGAAAGAAAAAAAGAGTGTTCATAGTACACATTCTTTTCAATCAGTTGCTTACTGAATTATAGATAACAAAAATTGTACCAGTACATACTACACACACCAAACAGTTTCCAAATAGAAGCTCTTAATATTTAGACCTAGAGGGTTTGAGAATTGTACCCAATCTACCTAGATGCATGCAATGCACCCGATTTATGTTTGTGACAGCCGAATCACACCAGCAAACACGCACCTTGGCAGCTTTGCACATTGAGGTTATGGTTTATTGTTAAATAAAAATAATGTTACTTTAATATACTTACGAAATAGGTAACGACGAAATAGCAATTTTACCTACATTACTATTAGTAGATACCTCAACGTGTTCTATGGAAAATAAATTATATTTTCTAAATTTGTAAACACCGTCAAAATTATTCGTCCTCAACACAAAACAACACAGTGTTGCCAGATGCAAATATTGCAAATGCGGAAATTTCTGCGACGTTGTCTCCAAAATTCTTTATTTTTCTTCAACCTCCCACTTTAGTAGGTACAGCTGCGGAAATAAAAAGCGGGACACAAAATTTTTGCCGAAATTAAATTGTCTGAATAAATTCATTTTCGATGCTATCCCAAGCTTCTTGTACTGGATTAACCTGTTCGTCTTTCTTCATTGACACATGATAGCACAAAACAGTAACTAATCATGATAGAAAGCATTTCATAAAAAATCTGGTGTGATACACTCACACAACTTCCTTTTACAGTGATCTTATAATTAGTCAAAAATTTAATTTTTAATTTTTAAGCATTTGTCAAAAATTTTGAAAAATTACGAATTCTACAAAAACGGTACAAAATAGAGCGTTAGTTGAAGAGACAAATTTTCTCTAAAATTTTAAGCAGAATTCAAAAATGTAATAATATACCGGGTGTTCTATTTAAAATAGGAGTTAATAAAAAAAGTAGAAAAAAAAACAAAAGAAACCCACTTTAGAAGTATTCAACTGGAAAATCACCTACCTCACGTCAATGTACATTAAAAATGTAATAAAAGTGTAAAGTTTGAAAAAAATCGTTAGAGCCGTTTTTGAAAAAATCGAAAAAAACTGAAAAATCACAAGAGTAAACACCTACTTCCGGTTATGCGATTTTCTTCAAAAGCTTGCTGTCTCATCTACATAGTACACAAAACTTATATATGAAGTTTCAACGCCATATCTCTTTTCGTTTTTGAGATATTCTGTTCACAGACAGACAGACACACAGACAGACACACAGACAGACACACAGACAGACAGACAGACACACAGACCAATGAAAAAAAATATGTTTTTTGGGATCAGGGGACTCTAAAACGTGAAGATCTGTTGAAAACTCAATTTCGAATTTTTGGGGTGAATCCAATACTTCCTTTATCGTAAAAGGAAGTAAAAATCAGGAAGGCAACATTACAACGTTCGAATAGTAAAAAATCTGGTGTGATACACTCACACAACTTCCTTTTACAGTGATCTTATAATTAGTCAAAAATTTCATTTTTAATTTTTAACCATTTGTTAAAAATTTTCAAAAATTACAAATTCTACAAAAACGGTACAAAATCGAGTGTTAGTTGAAGAGACAAATTTTCTCTAGAATTTTAAGGTGAATTCAAAAATGTAATAATATACCGGGTGTTTTATTTAAAATAGGAGTTAATAAAAAAAATAGAAAAAAAACAAAAGAAACCCACTTTAGAAGTATTCAACTGGAAAATCACTTATCTCACATCAATACACATTAAAAATGTAAGAAAAATGTAAAATTTAAAAAAAATCGTTAGAGCCGTTTTTGAAAAAATCGAAAAAAACTGAAAAATCACAAGAGTAAACACCTACTTCCGGTTATGCGATTTTCTTCAAAAGCTAGCTGTCTCATCTACATAGTACACAAAACTTATATATGAAGTTTCAATGCCATACCTCTTTTCGTTTTTGAGATATTCTGTTCACAGACACACAGACAGACACACAGACAGACACACAGACAGACAGACAGACAGACCAATGAAAAAAAATATGTTTTTTGGGATCAGGGGACTCTAAAACGTGAAGATCTGTTGAAAACTCAATTTCGAATTTTTGGGGTGAATCCAATACTTCCTTTATAGTAGTAAAAGGAAGTAAAAATGACCCTACACAACTTGTCCCGGTTTATGTTTCCGCAACTGTACATGGCTAACTAAAATTTATATAGCAATATTAGCGTAAGCTAACCTAAATATTAGTTGGCCATGGTAGGTACAAGCACTATTTCTTAAATAACAAGGAAGTTACAGGCAACATTAAATTTATGGTACGTCTAGAAAGTATGTGTAATTGAAAAAGTCCCGATAAACAAATTATTTTTATTGAATAAATCTCAACACTTTATATGAAAAACTTATTTATTACTTACTAACGCCTTGGCCATTATTATAAGTATCTTGTTTTAAAAAATTACTTGCGGATAGGGTTACCAATATTAGGTCGATGCTGATCCGAAGAAAATAATTTTTGGGGAAGAAAAAAGTGGGACAAAATTAATTAAAAAGTTCAAGGTGAAATAGTTTTTTACATTGTAAAGATATAATTCCTAAAATTGTTTTTATATTTTTTAAGTAGCATATGAAATGCAGTATTTTTTACCCCTCCGTGGATACATTAAATTTGAACAAGACGTCTCGTACGCTTTAATATTTAAATAATTATTTGCATTTTTTATTCCTTAGCTAGCTCAGTGATCATAATATCTCAGTTAGTCGCTTATGCAAGATCACTATCTGCCAAAACAGAAATCTGGTTTTCCCTTATAGTGTTGGTCGGACTTTAAACAATGCACAAAAAAGCCGAATTCTTTACATCATCTATTGATTTAAAAACACATAAAAACAAAAAACGCGCATAATTATTAAAAAAAATAACGAAAATAGAATTAAGCTCTCACCTACGTGCGATATAGATTGAGACTACTCGCAGGTGTGTTGCAAACATACATGAACAACGTAAAACAAAAAATTGCGTTAAAATTATTATCTTTTAAAAGAACGCAAATGTCAAAATGTCGAACAAAACTGGAATGTCAAAATTACCTGAAGTCGCTACTTATTTAAGTCCTGCGCGTTTGAAAAAGCTTTTAGTTAAACGCAACCTTATCACGCTTTGCAAACATTTTACTTGGAACTGACTGCTGCATACCCTTGGAAACGGCATGCCTCGATTGCATCATCCGGTCCTGGCGGAACCACTGATCGCGTGCAGGCCTCGTAAAGACAGTTGAAGTGGCGCCTCTTAAAATTGACGTTTCAAATAAGCCTTTAAATACAGCACACTGGGTGTACTTACATGTACACTCGCAAAATGCGCTGCACTTTAACACTGTTTGCAGCAAAAGTTGGCTGCTAGATTCTTTTAGGGCCGCTTCAAATTATCTTATATTTCCCTAGGCGAATTCACGTACTATACTTTTATCTCAGAAGAGGCTGCCTGCGACTGCTGCCTTTTTTTGTTACATTTGCTTGATTTGAAAATTCCAGCATTCCACGTACAGCGCGTTTTCTGCTGCACTCGCAAAAACCAAACTTCTCAATACACGTCCAGCGCAGGATCGGCTTTGCCAGCATTTGCTTACATAAAATACAATATTAGTTCTAATAATAGAACATACGAAATACAACTTGGTTTCTACATTTAAGCATGAAAATAAACATCGGTAAGGGATCCAGCTGGCCCGTTACATATAGCATAATTCTTTGTAAATCATAGGACTTAAAGAATAAAACCATTTTTTACATTCCATAAAAGAAATGTTCAAAATTCCTCTTAAGTAAACTACTACGAAACATTTTTCTGAAAAAAAATTAAGGTATTTTCTAAAATTTTTTCCTCTTTGGCCACTTTCTTTCCAATGACTTCTGCTCTGGAGCTTTTAAATGGGAGTCAAATTTTTCGCAATCCGTGTCTGTATGAACCTTTAGTTAACCCGCAGAATTTTATTGAAAACCCGAAGCCCGAAAAGTGATTGCCAAACCCGAAGTCTTCGGGTCAAAATGACAATGTTGGCAACCTTACTTGCGGAACCAAACATCCCCAAAATAAAGAAGAGGCCACATTTCACATACTTTGTAGACTTACACTCTAGTGGATGTAAATTCCGGTACGTTTATTATGTAAAAAATCAGATTAAAATCAGTAACACTGGAAAAAGGACAAACAATATGCTAAACTAGTTGCTGAATAACTGAATCGACGCTACTAACGATCATGGTTCGTAGTATAGTAGTGGCCTGGTATTGAAAATACATATTTGTTTTGTTTTTAATGCCTCCTCTGTAGGTACGTGAAAATATTTAATCGTGATCGAGAATATTACCGCGATTGAAAAATGATACGGTGACACGTATTTAAACAATATAATTATGTGTTTTGGTTCGCTGAAAATATTTCGAACAATTGTTATTCGTCAGGAAGCTACAGTATCAAGTGTCTTACTACTTGGGTAGGAGAAAATATTAAGTAGGCCAGGTGTTTAATTTAAAGTCGATAACTTTTGTTGTTTGCGATGAATTGAGAAATTATCAGTTTGCAATTGAAATTCTTCATAATCGGCATGAAAATGGAATTTCTTCTTCTTTTCTTTAAGTGGCAAATTTCATATTAAAATATCTATATAAGGGAGAAATTTCTTCAAATACCTAATCCTTAAGGAAGATATCCAGTGCTAAATTGTGCAAACGTTGCAAAGAGTAAAGATAAAGCTCCTTCAGTTTTTAATTTCAAATCTCCGGCGTCATGGGCGCAATTATGACCGTCTGGCCACGTACGAAATACAAATAAACGTCAAGTAAACATAATATAACTTCAGGCGTTAATCATGCCAGTATAACCTCGCGTATTTGCAAATGTATGTATGTATTATCTGTAACCTCATTTACCTTGCGGTGTAGAGACTGGTGCTTTATGCGCTGGCATCTGAAGGTACAATGCTCAACTTAATATTTTCAAATTCTTTTGTACTATCTGTCCCAGGATTCTTCCTCCTAACGTCACAGATGTATATGACTTAAGATTAACTATCAAGTTGGTAATATAACAACTATAATCATGAAACTTCCGGTCAGTTGTCAAAGTCAACACATAAAAGTGAGGTTAGGTCATCTCAATAATATAATTTAATATGTATTGGAAGTGCATTATATTTACGCCTAGGCCTTGATTTTCCTCGACTAGACAAAATCGGATTTCTTTTACTTCGCTGTTTAATCGTTGTAACAAATGATTAACTAATTTTTATTACATTTGCTACTCTCTAAAATTTAGATTTATTTAATATAACGTACTACGAATAACTTTACTTACTTCACGAACTGCAGTTAGTGGTAACAGCGGCCCACCATTTACTTTCTCTGCTTCAAAGTGTTCTAAAAGCGAAAAAACCATTACTTGGACCTGAGAATTTAAACGTTTACCAGGTATTGATCTCTAGAAGTTTATTAGTTCAAAACAAAGACTGGAAACACAAGCGTACATAACCTAACCATGAAATTTACGAAGCCGACTGCATACCTTATACGAAAAACGCAGATAGTAGTAGTTTTGAAAAGAACTTTTTCTACGGTCACCTCTAAAACTGACTATTAAAAGCTCACTGTCAATGTGAAAAGTTAGTGATTCACACATTTTTTCCCTAGCAACCATTTTAACATCGCAACCACGTAAACAATGTCTTAATAAAATAATCGCGTCACTTCATTTTACTTTACGCATCGCCATGACTAACCTGATTGTTATTGTAATTCGTCATTTTTCTGGAACTGGCTAAAATTATTGACAATTGCATCACGGCGCGTCCATCATCACGCAACAGTTTTATTGAGTTCCTGAGTTTTTGTGAAGTTGAAGATGGAATCTGAAGATAATTGCACCCCGCCTGAAGTATTTGAAGCAGCCCAGACAGCAACCAATGAGTTGTTGCCGGCCAAATCGCGCGGCCTTTATGAACGACGGTACAACGACTTCATCAAATGGTGTGAATCGAAATTTCAATTATTTAACAATTTTGTCATTTATTTAGGACCGTAGAAAAAATTGTGTATGTATTTCGAGTGTAAAGAGCCATTTTGGTATTCGGTTGCTTTTTCGCGCCTCGCTGCCGCTCGGCACGAAACTCGCATCCTCATACCAAAATGGCTCTCTTTACACACTAAATACATAAATATCTATTTTCTACGGTCACCTCTAAAACTGACTATTAAGAGCTCACTGTCAATGCGAAAAGTTAGCGATTCACACATGAACAGAGATGCCTGAGAGGCTGTATCAGGACTCCGTTACTTTGCGCTGATTCTATCCGTCAAGCACGTAAACAAGACTGTGTTTACGTTTTAAACCAATGTAGTCAATGGTACTTGAACGGACGACAGTAGAAAACCACTCCTGAGATGCAGCCTCACATCTCGACAGTATTATGGCTTGGTATAGGAGTGGCGACGTAGTGAATGAATCAAACATTAAATGCAGATTAATTTTATTATGAAAATAGACTAGTATTTATACAAAATAAAAATGCTTAACGCAGTAACAATATCAAAGTTCATATATACAGTTTACTAGGACAAAGTGTTTAAATTACAAAACAGCAGATAAGCAATTTGTGCAGTTTTATTTCCTGCTAGAGCGAAGGTCGCCCGTTGAACTTACTACTGTAGGTCGGTATTATGCAAGGAGTGCAGAATTGCATTTTCCTGGTCTTTAACTCGTATGATTGCGTAATAACACTGGCTTTTAAATTACGAATAATGTTTCGTAAATTTGAACTGAAATATATAGTTTTAATCTAATTTAAACATATTAAATTTAGTAATTGGTGATTGCAACATTAAATAAATGGGAATTGCATTTAAAAGACATGCAACTGGATTTCGTAAATTTTAGAAAAATAAAATTTATGTGTGTTTAAATCAAGTTTAAACATATTGCCAATTTTAGGCCGAAGAAAAAGAAAAGGAAAACTATATTGTTTCTTCCACATTAAGGGTTTTTAAAGGATATTCTTCTACGGCTGACTGGCGTTGTTTGGATTGATGCTTCCTTCGGTGGATCCTTTTCCGAATGTAGTAGAAGGCTCCTATTAGAATGGCGGCTCCCAATATGCTGCCGGTGATCCCGCTGGATAGATAGAAATTATGGCGGATAGTTTCCCATGTTACGTCTTTTAGACGCTGTTGATGATTCTTCTGGATAGGTAGTAGCGATGTCGGATGGCTCTCCCTGCTACTTCCTTCAGATGATGTTGCAGGTCTGACCGAGAGGGTTGTAAATCCTCGAAGTGGCTCGGCTGCTGCAACACTGGCTCCTCTGAATTTTCTGTAAAAGAGCTTTTGTGTTATCGTGTCGTAGGATATGTTACCAATTGGTTTGGAACATCCCGACAACGTCCATCTGCTGCCTCTTCCTTTGGAGACGAACATTATATGAGTGAATACGATAATTAATATCACTCTTGCCGAGGTTAGCTGTTTTAGAGGATGCCACATCGGTATTCCACATTGCGTGTTTTCGGTAAATTCCCTCGCAGATTTTATTAAGCTGTCCTTTTGATACCATCTTCTACGAAGGGCTAAGTGCTTAGCATTGTGTTTATTGTTTTCTGAACTTGTTGCTGTTAGTTCTTGAATCCACCTTCTATTAGGCGTAGAATATTTGGTTTTGGATTTTTCATTTTCTGAATTTCTGGCTGCTGCCATTTCTTGGTTCCACCCTACACCGGGTGCTAAATTTTTAGTGAACTCGGAGGGTTTCTCGTGTACTGCAATTCTTGCCGCTGTGTCTTGTTGCCACCCTCCACTAGGTGTTAATTGTTTATTGAACTCGGAGGGTTTCTTGTTTGCTGCATTTATTGCTGATTTTTCTGGGTGCCACCCTCCAATGGTTGTCAAATTTTCAGTGGACTCAGAGGGGTTGTTGTTAGCAGCAGGTATTGCTGCAACTTCTTGGCTCCATCCATCGCTAGGAGCTGCTGTCGAAGCATCTGGAGGAGTTCCAATGATTTGTTCGTGGCCTGCAATTTCTGGACTGCATTCACTGCTTGGAGCTGCTGTAGGAGTTTCAACGATTTGTTCGTGGCCTGCAATTTCCTTTCCTTTCTGTCCATCGACTTTGTGAATGGAGACTTCGTGAACGAGGACTTCGTGAGTGAGGACTTTGGAAGTTCCATGCACTTGGTGATTTTCTCGTGGATGAGAAGATGCTATTTTTTCATATTCAATGATAACAGGATGTTGAACTTCCGTATTCTTTATATTGGCAGCTGCGATTGCTCGTTCTTCCGCTGTAGAGTTGGTTGTTGATATTTTATCCACCTGCTGGATTGCTTGCTTGTCATTGGTAGGTGAACTTCGGAACTGACCACAGCTTTTGATGTAGTGACCTCCATGACTAAGAGTTTCGGAAGCTTAGTTTTTCTGCGGTCTTTCCTGTACTGATTCTGTGAATTTCTTTTCACGTACCTGATATTTTGGGGAAAGTGTTCTTTGTGTGGGTACTTCTTCTGTGTCCCAGAATTTCTGCAACTGATATTCTTCTCCAATTTGCCACGAGTTGCCAATCGTGGTATTGACCTTCATGTAGTTGTCCCGATGTTGATTGATTTGAGCCACTGTGTCTGCGAATTTATTCTCACATACCTGATCGTCTGGGGAAATTTTTTGTTGAGTGGGAACTTCTTCTATGTTCCAGAATTTTTGTAACTGATATTCTTCTCCAATTTTGGCAACCATGGTGTTGACTTTAATGCTGTCGTTATGTTGTCTTCCAATGGTTCCAGATAAAATCCAGCCCAGCTCGGTATTTTGTCCTAAGATGCCATCCTTAGTGTTAGTGATTCCTTCTAGAATTATTTTTGAATATTCTTCGGCGCCTAGAATTATGTCTATGGGGCCAGGTTGGTTGAAGGTTGGATCGGCGATGAAAATATTGCTCCAGGAATTGATATTTATGTTTGGGATGGGGGATGAAGGCATGGCTTTGGTAAGTTTAGGAAGTATTAATAAATTGACAGGTAGGGAAAAGTTACCTGAAAATCTAGGTGTGATCAAACCTGGGATTTTCCATTTGGCAATTTTTGGCTCGCTGTTCCCGATTCCTGTGATTTCAGCTCGAACTTTGGTCCTGGGTAACCCCAATAATTCGGCTGATGCTTCCGTGATAAACGACCCCTGAGACCCGGGATCTATTAATACTCGTAGTAGATGAGTCATCCCGGATGCTGCCTTTACTTGAACCATTGCTGTGGCAAGTAGAACTTGGCTCTCCTGTGCGCCTAAATTGGCGGTGATGATGTCCGACCTCGGCTTCTTTTCTGGAGCGTTGGAAGTCTTCATAGCTGCTGCATGAGCTGACGTTCTCATCCTTTGGGCAGGGAGCGGCCTTGATGGTGGCTGCGCCTTATGAAGCAGTGTATGATGCGGGAAGCGACAGATCCTACAATTAAAATAGGCACGACATGGTATATTTGAATCGTGCCGCAAGCATCGATAGCACAATCGATTGGTTTTTACTGCTTCTTGTTTTTCACGGGTAGGTAGCCTCTGGAATTGACTACAGTTGTCGATGTAATGATCTCCATGGCACAGCTTGCAATTTAGGGATGCGGAAGCGTAATTCTTCTGTGGTCTTTCCTGCGTGGGCTTTCGAGCTCCATCTATGGATTCTAGGGATTGGAACCGCACTTGCAGGAAAGCCATTAAATTTTGGTGATCCTGGACTTCATTTGGACATTGAAGCGACTGTTCATATAAGTTGTTGGTTTCAGGATCCCATTTTCGAGCGATAGCTCTGTTAATCCACGGACCCCAACTGTCCGTGGAGATGCCTAAATTTTTGATTGCCTCCACACATTCCTTGATGGAGTCGTGCAATCTTTTTAACCCTTGGGCTGACTCTTTGGAGAGGACCGGCAGATCGAATATGGTATCTAGCAATTTAGTTAAAATAAGGCGATTATTTTGATACCTTTGTTGCAGCAGATTCCAGGCGGTGTTGTAGTTTGCTTGGGTAACAGCTAGATGCTGGATCAGTCGGCTTGGCTCTCCCTTAAGATGCGTCTTTAAATATTGCATCTTGATGACATCGTCCATATTCTGGTTGTCATCTACTAATTTGGTGAACAGGTCCTTGAAAGTGGCCCATTCCTCATAATTTCCCTCGTATATGGGAATTTTGACTTGAGGAAGCGAGATGGCTGCTGCTTGCTCGTTCCTTGTCGGCGCTTGTAATAAAATAATTAAATTTCTATACCTGTCTTCCAACGTAGTATATTCAGGACTGAAGTGCATTTGTTCTGAAGCCATGTCGTTTGACATAACTTCTTCGTCCATCTCGACCACACGATCCCATTTTTCTCTTAATTCCCTTGTCGTGATGGCGGGCCTCCCTAATTCTTGTGTTAGTTCGGCGTCGTCCATCGCTTGCTTAAAATTCTGAATCCGAATCTGCAGTTTTCGGATACGAACCTTTTGCTCGGGGTTGGCCACCATTTCCTCTTGAGTTCTGCTTACGGAGGGGTTGGAAATTTCCGTTGCTTTTGAACAGCTCTGCAAGTAACTTTTTGCTTCGCCGTATATGGCTTTAATTTGGTCGTAATACCCTGTTTTAAAATAATTATGAGTTGGAATACTTAGCTGCCCCATTTCTGCATGATTTTTAGTTGCAGTGTTCCAAAGTTCGTCCAGCGTTTTGTTGCGACTGGCGATGTAGGCTTCGTTTTTTCGGCTGGCAGGGTCCTTTTTGCTGTTGGATAATATTTGCTTTATCTTCTGCGCGAGCTCTTCCTGGGCGATAGCTAAGTTGTTGAATTCCTCCATGTTGTTAGCCATTTTCTGGGAACTGGGTGGTTGGCAGATGTTGTGTTCTTCTCGGGATGTGTTTTTTCGTTAGTTGGAGACAGATCCGGCTCGAAGGACCATGAACAGAGATGCCTGAGAGGCTGTATCTATTCCCAAGTGTCAAGTTTTTAGTAGGCTCGGAGGTGTTCTTGTTAGCAGCAGTTATTGCTGCAACTTCTTGGCTCCATCCACCGCTAGGAGCTGCTGTCGAAGCATCTGGAGGAGTTCCTTGTCGGCGCTTGTAATAAAATAATTAAATTTCTATACCTGTATCCGGCTCGAAGGACCATGAACAGAGATGCCTGAGAGGCTGTATCAGGACTCCGTTACTTTGCGCTGATTCTATCCGTCAAGCACGTAAACAAGACTGTGTTTACGTTTTAAACCAATGTAGTCAATGGTACTTGAACGGACGACAGTAGAAAACCACTCCTGAGATGCAGCCTCACATCTCGACAGTATTATGGCTTGGTATAGGAGTGGCGACGTAGTGAATGAATCAAACATTAAATGCAGATTAATTTTATTATGAAAATAGACTAGTATTTATACAAAATAAAAATGCTTAACGCAGTAACAATATCAAAGTTCATATATACAGTTTACTAGGACAAAGTGTTTAAATTACAAAACAGCAGATAAGCAATTTGTGCAGTTTTATTTCCTGCTAGAGCGAAGGTCGCCCGTTGAACTTACTACTGTAGGTCGGTATTATGCAAGGAGTGCAGAATTGCATTTTCCTGGTCTTTAACTCGTATGATTGCGTAATAACACTGGCTTTTAAATTACGAATAATGTTTCGTAAATTTGAACTGAAATATATAGTTTTAATCTAATTTAAACATATTAAATTTAGTAATTGGTGATTGCAACATTAAATAAATGGGAATTGCATTTAAAAGACATGCAACTGGATTTCGTAAATTTTAGAAAAATAAAATTTATGTGTGTTTAAATCAAGTTTAAACACACATTTTTTCCCTAGTAATCATTTTAACATCGCAACCACGTAAACAATGTCTAAATAATGAAATAATCGCGTCACTTCATTTTACTTTACGCATCGCCATGGCTAACCTGATTATTACCTATTGTAATTCGTAATTTTTCTGGAACTGGCTAAAATTATTGACAATTGCATCACGACGCGTCCATCATCACGCAACAGTTTTATTGAGTTTTAAAGAGTTTTTGTGAAGTTGAAGATGGAATCTGAAGATAATTGCACCCCGCCTGAAGTATTTGAAGCGGCCCAGACAGCAACCAAATGAGTTGTTGCCGGCCAAATCGCGCGGCCTTTATGAACGGCGCTACGACAACTTCATCAAATGGTGTGAATCGAAAATTCAATTATTTAACAATTTTGTCATTTATTTAGGACCGTAGAAAAAATGTATGTATTTAGTGTGTAAAGAGAGCCATTTTGGTATTCGGTTGCTTTTTCGCGCCTCGCTGCCGCTCGGCACGAAACTCGCATCCTCATACCAAAATGGCTCTCTTTACACACTAAATACATAAATATCTATTTTATAATTCCAGTGAAGGCAGGAAAACTGCACAAATGCACTTGAAACCAGAAAATAAACAATCGGAATAATTTGACACAAGCACGAAGTCAGATTACAAAACAAATTCATAAGGCGTTGCAAGGCAGATCAAAATCAGACAGTGCTGTACTATTTCTGTTTCACTCGTACCTATTTACTGCCAGCCCTATTGGACACACATCGTAACTTAATGGGCTCGATAGCAGAAATCAATTACTGTTGTTTTCTTTGTCTATCAAACAGCCACAAAAGTAAAAGTGCTAGACAACTATTTCTTTGATTACTTCATATACGGATGACGTCAGGAGAAAGAACCCTGGGACATATATTATATGAAATTTTTTGAGGATTAATGTATATATGTAGCTTTAGAAATATTGAAATTAATAGAATTTATATATTTTTTTAAATTACGAATAATATCCTAGAATTTCAAACTAAAATATATTAAAAACGCTAGAAAAGTCTCTAATCGCAAAGTCCTAACCACTTGTTAAATACTCTAGACTTTTCGCCGTTGTTGGCAACACTGAAGAAGATATCACATATCAGCGTTGCCAACCGCGTAATGAAAAAATCTGGTGTGATGCACGCACACAACTTCATTTTACAGTCACCTTATAATTAACCAAAATAGCTATTTTTAAAATTTCATTTAAAAATGTACGCTTTTTTAAAATTAATTTCGGTTTATGGAGTGCCACTTTTTTGCCTTTTTGTTACCCGGGGAAGTAAAGGCGGGGGCGAAAAATTACTTACGTTAAATACTGAGCTCTAATAGCTTAATGCAGCACTTAAAGCACCAATTGCCTCACATAGCCAAGGTTCAGATGAGTCACTACCAATCGCTAATTAGGGGTCGCTGGTCAGCTCGTAGATGAAGACGGCCGTGGGTTCTTAGGATGGAGGGGCGGTGCCACCAATTTAAGGGGTACCAGAAGGTTCCAAACCCCCTAATTTAACGATTTGTAGATTCCGCTCCAGCTAAATTGGAACACTGTAAAACTTAAAGTTTGGCACAAATCTGAAGTCAAAGAATCAAGTGCAGGAGAGATAAATGCGTTTTATTTACTCGTAAGGCCGGGCACACACATAATATACATATTGTTGAGGCTCCACTTGATTGTGTATGCCTAACTATTTATCTCGGTACCTACACAATGCAATGTATTTGATAATTAAAATTATTTTCCCGCTGCAGATCATGTAAGTAAGTGATACAGCGTTAGTAACAAAACGTGTAATAGTCCGGTCAATATAGACATTTAAAATAACAAAAATTCCCGGAGAGCCAAATATTGGTGGAGAGCTGGGGTTTGCCATTACAAATAAAGTTTTAAAAATCCCCATCGATCCTATGTGTGCTACAAAAGTTATTCGGGGTCAAAGATCAAAATTTGAGGTTTTTTGGATTTTTCTCGAAAACGGTAAGTTTTATAAAAAAAAAACCTTAAACCAAAGTTGTAGATCTTAAAATTCTCTACAAAAATAATTTTCATGATTTTTTTCCTTAAGAGTTACCATTCCTGAGATATCGCGATTCTAAGAGTCACATTATACATGATATGCACACATTTCCACGCCACCTGTGAGGTAGTGTACTCGGCGCGTTTTTTTTTACCGTGGTTTCCCCTGTAGGCCTATTCCACTAACTGTCATGACAATTTAAGGATAATTTAAGGGAACAATACCCGTCAAGTTCTAGATATTACCTTATTATTGATATTGATTATTGATATTGCTATTGATTATTGGGTTAACTATTGTTTTGATTTCTTTAGATATTTTAATCAGATTCATACTCTTGAAAGTCTACTTCAACAGTCATGTCTTCTTCGATTTCTTCTTCTTCCTCTTCCTCTTGCTGGATGTTCATAAATTGTTCAAGTGTGGCTGAGTCATTGGTCTCTTCATTAAAATCACAGGAATCTTCCTCTATTGTACTCAACTGGACATTTGAGCAAGACTGATTTTGGCAATTGGTACACGCTGGAGAACACAGCAACCCGACTTTTTTACAGCCACATTTGGCACTACAACCTTTTTTGCAATTGCAAATAATAGTGTTGAGGAGTTTTTCTGGAGCAGGTGGGAATAAAGTTTGAATCGGTTCCAGAGTATTATCTATCAATTTCCAACCCCAGTCTTCTGGGTTCAGTTGATTGCCTAGCCATGTTTGAACTTGATAGTATACTCGATACAAGTGTTGAATAGCAGATGCCGATGTTGGAGGAAGACATGATAGTTGTACTTGTTTCTTGTTCTCGTATTTTTTACAAAAGTTAAGTATCGGTATTTATCAATGCAAGAAATTTTTTTTGGAGCTCCATAAACCGCAAGAAGAAAGCGAATTTCTTCCGTAATTATTGTTTGAGGTGTGGAATCAATTTCTGTAAATACTTTAGCGCAGTCAGTCAAATCTTTTTTTTCGAATAATTTAAATACTGACGTTTTGCCCCTTCTGTACATTGCTGACGAAGTGTCGCAGCTGGTTACCGCATGTAAAAATAAAATATAGTTTTGGCATTTGGGATAAGCAGATAAACTTTTTGAAGAATATATTTCTGTTCGCTGTTGAGCCCTTCCAGGTTTCAGAAAATAAATAATTTTATCAATTGGAGTCCTTGCAGTAAGTAGTACTAACAAATCAACATCTTCACCAACTACAATTGTTGTGTTTGTTGCATTAAATTTTTCTATTGCTGTTTCAATTATGAGCACATCTGCATCATTTTGAGCTTGTTTCACTGCAATATTCGCAGCTGTTAATTTGTCACTTAACATGGAAATGAAACGAGATTTATTATTAATGTTAGCGAAAAATTGTTGATTCGCTGGAACTGTCATAAATTCATCAAAGATAATCTCGGAACCCGACGATGTTTTTGTAGTTCGACGACGTTGTTCTGCAGCTTTAATATTCTTTGTCGAGTCACTGTAGCCGTCAAATACTACCGTCACTGTAAGCCCATAATGTCTGCGTAGATACTGAACATATTTATCAAAAATATCGCTAGAGATTTCTTCTCGATCCCACACAACGTGATGTAGTAGGTATCCTCCATCAATAATGTAAGTAGCGTTTGTACGATCAACCTCAGTATTGACTGAAGAGTGATAAGGGGTAAGGGGCTAATTCATACTCAAAAAATGTTTCTTCAATTCATCCAACGAAAACTGGCAATCATCACTCGTTTCTATGAATTGAAAAATTTTCTCCATCGCAGAGTTTACAGTTTCATCTTGTGGACGGCCAATTTTACCACCAATATTAGGTTTTAAGAAAGATTTGTAACAACTGTCATGGTATTTTGCATCAGCAGTGACTAAATCATACTCAAAATTAATACGTTCAAGAACAGCCTTTGAAACATCATCAGAACGATCTTTAGCTAATTTCAACAGGGATTCTTTGAATTTTAGTGTAGTCACGTTATACATTTTTTTTCGAAGATGCTGTGCTTTCTCTTTCTCAGTTTCTTCATTGGCTCCATTGCCACAAAATAAACAGTATTTTTTAAAACAAAAATTTGCTTCACTTACTCGCGTTCTAGTACGAGGTGGACTTATTTTTGAAGTAACGGGTGTCCGCCGGCAAATTTCATTTTTAAACTTAAAATAAAATTTTTATTTCTTAAAATATGTTATTGAAAAAAATACAAAATAAACCTTAATCTTTGGGAAATTATTTGTGAAACAGCACATCCGTCAAATGACTCCCCTCACGTCGTATCACTTCTTCCAAACGAACTTGAAAATTTTGCATCACACGCGTAAGCACGAATTTCTTGGGTGATGTTCTGCTTTAACACATCCAAAGTGGTGGTGCATTCTCGTAGACTTTTGATTTGAGATATCCCCACAAAAAAAGTGGGTGTCCAGTGGCAAATTTTCTACGAGAATGCACCACCCACTTTGGATGTGTTAAAGCAGAACATCACCCGAGAAATTCGTGCGATTACACCTGCTATGCTTACGCGTGTGATGCAAAATTTTCAAGTTCGTTTGGAAGAAGTGATACGACGTGAAGGGCGTCATTTGGCGGATGTGCTGTTTCACAAATAATTTCCCAAAGATTAAGGTTTATTTTGTATTTTTTTTCAATAACATATTTTAAGAAATAAAAATTTTATCTCAAGTTTAAAAATGAAATTTGCCGGCGGACACCCGTTATATCGAACGCTTCCAATTACCTACAGCTTCAGTTACACCTTACTCAGTTGTAAAAAGAAGGGGTACGTAGTAAATTCGGTTCTGTTAGTATTTCCTGAAAAATTTATTTGATCTTTTTTATGAATTTTAATTTATTGTTAAGTAGTCGTTGGGAAAGAACCTGTCCACAATATTAAAATAATTTTCTCAAAATGCTAAAGTTGATAATATTGTAAAATTGGGTTTTACTAAACTGGTATTCGTGATTCGTGCGGAAATGCATCAACGAAAATGATGCTTTTTTCCAAATAGGTTTAAATGTGTAACACTTTTCAACATGATACGCTAACAAAAATATTCAAATTTCTATGTTTATTGCAATAAATACAAATCTGTGAGTTTATTAGGAATAGTATACATGTATACCTACTTTCGTTAATAAGTAGGTAATTAGTAATACTGTGGAAGTTGTTATAATCTTTAGAGAAAATATTGAAGAAAATTGTACACTCAAGTTAAATTTATTCCTTGTTTTTAGTTTTTCCTGTAAAATCAGTGGCATTTGGAACTCGTTTTTATTTGTGTTTAATTTTACTATATTGAAAAGAGTGGAAACAAAAATAAATATGAGGTGAGCATGAATTTTGTTAATTATTCTAGGATAGTTTTGGTAGAATATATTTCTAAGTTCTGGGCGGACAAATCCAGATTCGAACGCTTTCAGAAATAGGCGCATTTTATCTTATTTGTATTGTGTTGCGCATGTAGTTGCGTATATACAGAGGGGTGCATGAAAAACGGCCAGAGCTGTAGGAAATTTATTTGTCATTTGACTTGACAACATTTAAACACTAAATTAAATGGTTTAAAACCCGCTTTGATTTAAAATTGCCGCTATAGTTTTTTAAAATCTGTTTTCGGACTTCACGATATTTTCTGTATACGGTTGTAAGAATATCTTATTTTTCTTTATTCACATCAAAAGAAAACAGTAAAAATTGCGATATTTTTACACTTCGCAGTGTCATCAAATCACCCATGAGATCCAATCAAGTAGGCTGAGTGCCTTTTTGTTCGATATGGAAAAAGAAAAATAATATAGTCTTAGAGTCCGAAAACAAATAAAAAAACTATAGTAGCAATTAAAAAAAGTTATCTATCTATGCTCAGAGGCATTTCGAACTAGAAAATATTCTTTACTGTTAGATAATAGTGGGATTTGGACCATTTAAATTGGTGATTGAATTTTTAAAATCGGATGTCAAATAATGATCCTACAGCTCTGGCCATTTTTTATACACTTATCTGTATGTTAGATTCAGATTTCGAATTCGCTCAATTGCCGAAATGGAATTCTCAGTCCGGAAACTGCTTAAAAGCAAAATTCGCCCAATTGCCGAATTAATTTTCTCAATTGCAGCATCGGCGAAATTCATTCCGACAATGGAGCAAATTCGGCAGCTAAGTCTAACATATACATTTGTATGCTGATGCTAATTTGTCAGGTATCTGCAAACCCTCTTTTATCATATTATAGCCAAAAACTGTATCTGCCTTCTTATGTTCTGTTGAAGGTATTTTTTTCATCAAGATGCTTTAATGACAAAACTAACACCACATTATTTTTCATAGAAGCGTGTTATACTAAATTCATTTTGCTAAAATGTAAAAGTAGATGAAATTATTTCTTTGCATTTACTTCACAGTAGTTCTACAGGACTAAAACTCATTTTTTACGTAATGCACCGATCAATGTCAGCTTAAGTTTCAGTAACTCAATGATAATCTGTGAAAAAGTTGCTCTTATTGTATTACGAAAATGTCTTGTAGTTTTACCAAATTGATTCCTTCTAAATTAAGTAAATAAACTGTTCAATTATATAATACGATGATGTGCTGGATTAACCAGGTTGCTTCAATAGTGTTAGGTTAAACAAAAATATTTCAACCTTTCCACCCTGTACACCAACCTTTACTGCAGAATAAACAGGACCAAACTGGTTGCTCTCGGTTATTGCTAACCCATAACTCCACCACTGGCAAGATCTCAAGCACATCCTTTGAATAATGCATGATATCAGATCTAGAAGAGACAGCCGGCAATTTTAGTGATTTATAAAGTACAATTTGCCCACAATGTAGGGATAATACAGTCCGCGATAATAATCCTTAGCCGGGACAGGTTTAAGGCCGAGTTTCGGGCCTCGCGCCGGTTCGCGTCTTGGCTACGAGATGGCGGCTCGAGTTCTACTGGCGTCCAATTTCAGCGGCGTCTCGGCGCCTCGCGAAATAAGAAAACCTGATTTATTGGCCGAATTTTGCGTATAATCGGGCGGAAGCGGCACTTTTCTGTGATTCATGCTTTGTTTGCAGAGTGTCTTTCGGAAGCACTCGAACAGAAGTCGTAGAGATGATTAAGGTTGCGGTTTTTGCCGCGTTTCTTGCCATTTATTTGATTTATTTGTTTATCCGAATTATATAACTGTAGCTTAATTTATTTGGCTCCCCCGAGTTTTTCAGGCAGGACCACGCAGCCCCTGAAAGCACCTGAATATATTTGGTTTGGTTCATGCGCCCGCAATATAATTTTGATTTATGTGTTATGTATGGAATTTTTAAAAGTCACTGGTAAATTTTCTAATAGAAAATCTACTAAGTAAATTTGAAGAAGTATTGTTTCTATTGAATTTTGAAACAAAACATTTATTTTAACAAGCACAGAAAGTGGGGCTTTATGTAACGAGTAGGTAGATTTTAGCTCCAAGTGCCGGGTGGGTGGCGAAAGTTATGTTATGTCCCATTTTCGATGGGACTAACAGGGAAATAAAATAAAAATCAGTGCCTTTAGCCGAGCTACACTTGAAAAATGAAGATTCGTCATTTAATTAGCGTCACAGTTAATTTTTCAAGTTCTCAAAAGGAATTGAGATTCCTTGGACATTAATTAAGCAGATTAAGACAATCTAATCAGAATTGAGAGATCGCATTGTTCTCGAGAGGCTGATCCAATAATGTGCATTTTGTCTAGCTCTAATAACAACGGCCACTCTCATTTTGCGCCATCAGAAATAGGGCACCCTGTAGATACTATAGATACGTTCCACACGTGTTGCTTACGGTTTACGGTATTATCCATCGACTATTAGGAAAACTGATTCTAAAAGAACGAGTGGTCAACGCAAAAACTTTTCGAAATCAATTTGCTCTACTTCTGTACGGAGGTAAGTACAAAAAGTCAGTTTTCTGCTACTTGCGGAAAATCTACTTACAAATGATTAATGTTGAGATAAAATCCAAGTTGCAGCTTTATTAGATTCTACAGTACAAACATAAACTAGCAACTTTCAACTGAAAGATATATCAGCTAGAACTTCCAACAAGGGTTAAGTTGCCCTTCGTTATCAGCAATATTATCCTTGCGGTAAATGAAGCCCCCAGAGGACGTTTCACAACGACCGCATTTGGCATGTACTAAGGGCGGTAAGATTTCCATCTTCCATAACTGTACCTTATTGATTATCTAAGACGTGCCCTGCTGCTTATGCGACCCCACTGCGGAAATGTGTTATGCAAACTAGTCCTTAGAGGGCTCCACCGTGACATAGTAGCGAATTTCTTGGAAATTTCAAAGTAATGTAACATATAATTCCGCAATAAAGGTGCTTTAATTGTATTAATGTAATCAACCAATCAAAAGCTTAAAAACAATAAAGCTTCTGGAGGATTTTAAAATCCTCTCGTACAATCAAGTAGGTATAAGCCGAGAGTGGGTTGAAGAATTGCTGCGTAAACCCCAATAATAATTAATCATCAGCAATTCTGCCAAATGTAAATTAGGAGGCAGATGTGCTTGAGACAGTTATGTTGATGGATTTAAAGCATCCCAATATTTCTAATGCTGATTAATTGGGTAATCAATCTATTTGTCAATCATCAATTGTTTGCATCTGGGCGCTGGATGCCTTGTCTTGGTTAGTGTTTCACTAATACCTATCGCCTTTTACCTTTTACTAGTTTTTATGAAATTAGGGAAGTAGGAGATATTGGTTACATAATCAGCTCTTAATGAACCTGTTTGCTAATATGTACTATAAAAATGCTAGTTACTGCGAATAATAGTAAAAAGTAAAATCCACACGAGCAAACTTGAAAATAGTCAAGTTGGTTTAGATAGCGTTAAACAGTTATTTTTGTCTAGATTATTGTTATTTTATATAGAATGCGAAATGATCAAATACATTTTTTGAGTAGCTTTCTTTTATTTTCAAACACTTCCTATTTCAGATAATTTTTTTTTAACGAAAACTGCATTATATTAAGCAAAATAGAAATAAAAATTATAAAACTATTAACATTTATTTATTTGACAGTTTATGAATAATTATAAAATTTAAGTTATTGTGTCTTAATTTACATATTGTAAAAAGCAACTCAAGAAATACCCAAAAAATAAATTGTATAATAACAGCTGTGAAATTAAAATTCAAAGTGACATTGAGTTAGTTATAGTACCTACAAAGTCACGTGAGGGCTACGATCTACATAATTTACCTGAAATTGGCATAATTATAGCGCCAGTATAAAGATGTGTTGGATGAAATGATAAATTCACAAATATGTTGATGCCTTTTAATTAATTTGATTCAAGTGTCCCTGGATGAGAAGTACTTCGCGACCGGTTTATGAAAATAGATCACTTCGCATGTGCAAACAGAATAAAAATGTCAAAATGATTTACGCTTTAAAAAAAAATATATTTTAACTAAGTTATACAAACGAGAAAATTATAAAAAACATATATTCAATCTAAGTGACAAATGCAGGGCGAAACAGCGGATATAATATCTTTGAATATAAAATTTTTATAAATTACGTACGTAGCATATATGTGTAGAATTCTAAAATGCTATTTTACAGCATCTACAGGGTGATTAAAAATGGCGCATTTCCTCTGGAGGGGTTATTGGGGACTACTAGCGGAGTACGAGAAAAATAAAAAAAATTTTTACAATCATTCCTCTGAAATATTAACAGCTGAAAATGCATTTTGAAATAAGCTATTTACCAATATTTTCGAAGATTATTATTGTTATTAAACATCCCAATTAAAAAAACTGACAGTTTCATCAAACTTACCTAAAATTTTAGTTTTTAAAACTAGGCACCAAAAAATTTAGTTTTGAAAACTGTGTTTTTAAAGGTAGTACAGTAGAGCATGGATTCTCCGGATCAACTCTGTACGTATGTTCGTAAAATCGATATCCGGATAATCGATCGTAACTGGTAAAGAAATATACAGTAGGCACCTACATTTTATTTAATGTAACTTATACTGTATAATCTTTTTCATAAAGGAAACAGCCACAGAAAAAAGACTAAAGAAGTTAAGAAATCTCAAAAAGTATAAATAAGCAATGTATAGCGGGTATCTAAAAGTAAAAATGGTTGAGAAGGGTTCACAAAAAAATGGTTAAGGCAATTGGTTGTGCTTATAAAAAGATCAGAAAACGATTCAGATGAGGTCATGTGACATATTTGAATTTTTTCAAACAATGTAGATTGAAAAAAGCTCACAATCAAATTATGTAGCTATCTACTCGATTTGGTCGCAAAAATAATATTTGGTCAATTTATTTTTTGAAAATTACAGTGATATGAAATTTTTAATTCACTTAACGATTTTCTGCGGATTTTTACATAAAGCATATGAGATCAGAGCTGAAAGTTGCAGAGATATATATATATATTTTTAAAATTTAAATTGTATATGTGATCTTAATATTTGATTTATAATTGTTGTATCTGGTTGCAAACCTTCTTTGCCGATTTAAATAATGTTTTATGATTTAAAATAGTTTTTACCTACTACTTGTTTTGAACCACCAAAGAAACTACTTAATTTAACAAAAATTACTCTTTTCGTTTTCATATAATACAAAAAAATACCTTCTTTTTCACCACTAGAAAACCTTTTTTACCACGTTTATTAATGCCCTAGGGACATGCTAAGTCGGATGAAAATTTAAAAAATCTCATATTATATATAAGGCTAATGAAATATAAAAACCAAAAGCACTTATTTCGAGTTGGCAAAATACTGTTAAGATAAAAAAATTAACAGTTAATTTGTTAGAATTAGAGGTAAGCAAACTATGTAATCCAAAACTGCTGATTTTATTTTCTAAAAAACTATTTTATACAACCCTTTCCCGTAATATCGTATTCACATTGATTAAGGTCAGTGTAAGATTGAAGCAAATGGAGAAATCCTGTATACATGAAATGACGATTTAGATATAGTATGTTCTGTATTAGTACCAAGAATTATAACTTTTTATTTTATAAACAAATCGTGCGTTGTCGTAAATAATTTTTATTGTTTTAAATCTTTAATTAGAAGAAGTATTCAAATTTTAAGAAACGATTTGAAAATAATTCTGGAAACGATTAAAAAGTAATGTTAAAAGCAATTCATTAGATACAAAAAATAACTTAAATAAGTAATTTGTTACATAAAAAATTATTTTGACGTTAAATAACTTTTCTTAATTTAAAATTTATCTGACAAAAATCTTCTAATCTTAACAAATTATAAGACAATCATTTGAAAACAATTTATTACAGAAAATAATTTAAATCTGAAAAATATTAAAACGTTAATAACGTGAAATATTATTTTGTATTTAAATAATTCTCACTTCATAAAAATATCTTGTTCTTATATTTAAATACTTTTAAAAACGATTTGTTGCAACAAATATGAAAGAATATCATTAACACGACAGCTAAATAAAATTTATGTTTTTTAAATTCCCATGAAAGCTAACTTTTATCTCGATGGAAAATTGATTTAATAAATAATTTTGCCTAATTTCGACAAAAGTGCTTGGATCGGCTATTAAAAACAGCGAAATTAACCGAGTAATAGAGAATCATCAATGTAAACTAATTTTTAAATTAATATGTTGTCATGGATCAGCAACAATATTTTTCCGAAGCATGATGGCAAACAAATGACTATCGATTCATCTGACAGCTGCATATCAAGTCTACGTGGTTGTTCTTTGCTCTTAAAAAGATGAATAATGATCAAATGAAATCAATTTTGCACCAAGAAAACTGTCAGTTCTTGAGGGAAATTCAGAAAATTGGTAACTTTATGTGATTATGTCGCTGAAAGCGCACTTGTTTTGACAATTCGGTTGTAGTTTGGTTTTGAACAACTTTCTCTGAATCTATTTTTGAGTTGTACTAGAAGATTCGCTTTTTAGTTTTAGTTGTCGACAAGTTGTACATTTTAACATTCAATATTATTGGTAGAGGTTGTGCTTGTGGAGTTACCCAATCTGGTACCACTAATTTACACTTTTTAAATAAACTAATTAATCTAAGACTTGTGTATTTGGGTGTAAAGTTTTAGAGAAAATTATTAATGAAGCAACACAAAATAAAACTAATGCTGATGGTTCAATTTCTACGTTATCTGTGTAAGTGTATTAAACATTTACCTCTATGAATTTCAGCATAAAAAATAATTTCCAACACCGATCACTCACAATTTGATGAACTCCACCAACCAAGCTTTTGACACTAACTTCAGTCTTCAGCGTGAGCTTTCGCAGCCGTTGTCCAACGGTTTTTCGAAACTAGTTTCTTTTATTATGCAGCAAGGCCATCGAAACGAGATTCAGCTCATAATATATGATCTACGTGGTCCAGCTCGCAATCAGTGGACAGTGGTCAGCGGCCGTTAGACTGGTCCAGCGCGAGATAAAAAATGCAGCAGCTTCCGATGCACATCTGCCGGATTTGTCTCGCTGTCGTGAAAAGAACTGGTTAAAAATTATTGGTACCGGGAGCGCCGAAGTGGACGCTGCATTGTATTTTTAGGGTTTAGCCTTTGTTGCATGTGACGTGATTATAAAAAATAAATTATCAGAGTTTTAGCGATAACGATCATACAGGGTGTATGAAAAGTAGGTCGTGTGACTTCTCGATGTAATTTGCAATGGAAAATGCTTTTGCAAAGCGTACTACATTCTTATATTCATACTTTTCGATATAAACAATTGCAAATTGAAGGATAAGTATAGTTAGAGATTGCTAAAGTGGGGAATTTAACTCAAAATCAGAAAACTACAAATCAGATGCTCAAAATTACTCTCATACAGATATCAGCTTCTAATCTTTCCATAATTCTTCGTTAAGTACTAGCAATCTTTTGTGATTTTTTATATTTTTTTATCTCATCGGTTCCTCCTATATATCTCCTCCCACGCTTATGTCAATTACTTAATTCCATGACTTTCTGGGTGTTTCTCGTTTTCTTCTTTTGTTTGACGAGTCGTTCTTTCTTCGGCATTTGCTAACTTCATTTGTCTGTACCAGGAGAGGCAGCTTCTTCGCAATAGTTCCTGTAATTATTTTTGCTCTGATACGAGCTTGCAAAATTAGTCTATATTTATAGCATCTCCACCAGTAGCTATTTTCAAGTAGTAGTACGGTAAACAGTTGCTTCTTTGTTTTCCCAATATTCTTATTTAATGGTATTGAGTTCAGTCGACTGATAATTGCTGTCCCTTGTTCGATATTGTTTAGTTTTTCTTCATAAAACAACTCCAAGATATTTATATTCTATATTCTTATCAACTTGTCCATTAAGAATCAAATTGTTTCTTCTTATGCTACTATCAGATATTATCAATGCTTACTTCTACTCCTCAATTACTGAGTTCCTCTATTAATTTTATTGTTATGTATATAATATCATTATAATCTTCTACAAGACCTATTTGTTACTTCATTGCTGGTCGCATATTAAGATCAGGCGATTGCGATGCGTAAGGAATGGGTGTATTTCTGTTAGTAGATTTGTTAACGTATAGTCTATTTAAAAATGTACACGATTCATAGCTTTTCTAACATCTAGATCAATATATTCTAAAATATATAGGGTATCGCAAAATTCATGGTAAAAAGATAAACACTGATAGGCTATGATAAAATAATGATATTCTCAAAGTATTTATTATACAAGGAGATACTTACTAATTACATAACTTTCAATGAGGAATTTATTGCGTTTCTTATCGCAAGATTGAAATGCCGCAGGTGTTTTGTGATTCTAAAAATGGATTTATAATTTAGTCTCGTGGAGTGTTTGATCAGTACGTCTTTACTAATATTAGTGACAACTTGTTTACGCTACCCCTGTAACCTCAATTCCAGATTTGCAATTTGGAAAATCAGACATAAAGAATTCGACAACAACCTTGCAGATCTGTAGATCTTTATTAATGCAGAGACGATCCCGGGAGTGTCTTGGAAATCCATGGGTCTTTCGAACAATTCTTGAGTAATTTTTCAGTAATTTAATGAGACGGGCGGGATAGCCTTAGGCGTCGTTACTAGATTGGTTTTGGTATTTCCAAATAAATATAATTTTAAAAAGTTTCAAATATGGGTTATATTACCTTATACAATGCTAGATGTTTTTTTCTGCCATGAATTTTGGGATACCCTGTATAAAATAGAGTTTTCAAGAATGTTTATGTGCCCTACGCCGTAAAGGCAACCGGGAAAGTAGAAAAATGTTTATGATTAGTTATACAAAACATTTGTTTAATTTCTATAACTGTTTACGCATTAAAAATAGTGTGGCTCAAACATCAATAAATAAATAAAAGATCAATTGAGGGTATTGTTCGTATTGTGAACATAACCTTATTTCTAGAAGCACCGATCTCTTGAGTTAGCAGGTTTTGTTTAGTAGCTATTGGCAAAAGCTCTTGTAAGCTAATACAAATGCAAAAGACTTTGCCCTGAAATGTGCAATACAGCTCCGTGATTACTAACAAACGCTTACGATATGTGTTAACTGTCTAGTATTAGTACTAAAGGATAATTTTCCTTCACATCATAATAAAAATAATAAGAGTTGAGCATTTTCTTTTAAATATAGCCCAACTACAGCATCAGTATCTTCACCACAGTCACAACACGAAGTGTATTCTGCTGTTAAATAGTTGCGTAAATTTGGCAGAACAAAAGTAGCAATTAACAGTTTCCAACTGTCAAACATTTGGAATTAACGCAATGACGTAAGCAAATAACCCACAGAATTCAAAATACGAGAAGAATCAGCTATCCTGAACTTGATGTGTTTATTTTAGAACTTTTTCTTCGATATCAGTGCACCCTAAATAAAAGTTTTCTTTTCATAGTATTTTATATAGCAATGAAAGTCAGAAAACCGCGATATATTTTTTAACACTTTGTATATATGTAAAGCGCAATTGAAAATGTTTTGACATTATTCTGCCAGGCGAATTATTTTCATTGCAGTCTTGGTTCTCTGCGGAACTGTGACAGAGAAACGATTGGATAGGAAGTGCAATTGTAGGAACTTGTGTATTTCGACGACGGCCTACTCGATTCTAGCAAATAACTAATTATCTTCCTATTTTTTTAACTTTGTTAAATTCCATTATGAATCAACTTAGCAACAACAAAATAAAAAGAGCAGTTTCATTATGCATTTTTTTCTTTAGAAGGAGCATTTGATTGCATTTCTTATTCGGATTGTGTTTTTTTTAAAGTTCTAACATAAAGTTGCATTTTTACTTCCTTTTACAATAAAGGAAGTATTGGATTCACCCCAAAAATTATAAATTGACTTTTCAACAGATCTTCACCATTTAAAGTCCCTTGAACCCAAAAAACAGGTTTTTGTTCATTGGTCTGTCTGTCTGTGTGTCTGTCTGTCTGATTTTCCAGTTGAATGCCTAAATGGGCTTCCTTTTTTTATTAACTTCTTTTTTAAATAGAACACCCGGTATATTTTTACATCTTTGAATTCAGCTTAAAATTATAGAGAAAATTTGTCACTTCAACTAATGCTTTATTTTGTACGGTTTCTGTAGAATTTGTAATTTTTAAAATTTTTTGACAAATGCTTAAAAATTAAAAATCAAATTTTTGTCGAACTATAAGATAACTGTAAAAGGAAATTGTGTGCGTGTATCACACCAGATTTGAAAATGGTAACCATAGTTTGTTGTACTACAAAATATTTAATTTTTCTGTTTTTATTTATCTAATATTTGTTAGATAATTCAGAAAAAAAGATGTGGTCACTACTCGACCTTCTTTAGCTGATTGTAAAAATATAATTTTGCCATTTTTTCACAAACTATTTACAAAAAAGCTCTTTTGGCAGAAGTTATAGACAATTACGTAATATACAGGGTATCCCTGAAAGATGCGGAAAAAATGTACTACATGTACTAGAGCTCAAGCCATCTAAAGATGATAAAAGATGCTTTACCGCGTCTCTTGTATGAAATTAAAATTGCAGGTACGTATGCTTTGAGAACAATCATTTTTGTTAAAAACTAAAGGGTTTTTCATTAAGAAGTCCCATTTAAATTTTGCAGAATTTTTGATCTGTTGAATACCCAGCCTTGAATCCTTGACATTTGTCAGTAAAAACTATACGATTTAAGAAAATGGCACGATACAACAACGTATAGAAATAGTGAAAATTCATTATAGACGTGGTGAAAATTTATTATTAAAAATGACGGTTTAATCTAAGTAGGCATATTTTCCTGAAATTTTGTATAGCGCCATAATCTCTCATTATAAACAACTTTGCTTAGTAAAATTTTACCGTATCATGAACAAAAAGGGTAGTTTACCTGAAGAGAAAATAGTTTTCGCTTCACTGTCAAGGCCGACTTGTTTTCTAAAAACTGAAAATATTTTTAAAATTCTCTTCAAACCAAGCAGGACTTAATCACACAATATTAAAATAAAATTCAAACATATTTAGTCCATCGCACCTTTTGCAACATTAATTCTGGTACACACTGTATATTGTTTACAAGGAAAGAAAATAGACTTTATTTGGCCTATACCTATTGGACAATATGGACATAAACAATTTTTATTTCCAGCAGGATGAAGCTACGAGCCACGTAAGCCGCGGAACAGTTTTTATAGTTAAAATGGGACTTCTTATTGGAAAGGTAAATATGTAACACAATAAATGGAAACTAGAAACCAATGTTCAAAATGGTCTCAGTTTTCACTAATACATTAACAAGTCCTTCTACGTAGAGAGTTTCTGACATGCTCAAATATTTGAGGGCTTGCACGGATATTATTTACTGAATGAAATTAAAATAACAGGTAAGCTTTGGAATTGTTAATTTAATTGTTTGTGAAACCGCAAAAAATACGAGTGTTTTCAAAGTCTACCTGTTTGTCTTAACTGCATACAAGAGACACGGTAAAGCATTTTTCATCATCTTTAGATGGCTGTAATTCCTCAAGGGTGGATTTTTGTATATAGGTAATTCGAGTTAAATAGGCTTATTTTGAGCTGTAATATATGCGGTTACATTTTTTCTGCATCTTTCACGGACACCCTGTATAACAGTATAAAAAATGTATTTAAAAATGTATGTGTTGTGATTTTTCCAACAATTATGCTGCTTACAACAGATATTTTTAAACAAAAGTTTTATATAATTGCATAGAATATAATTTTTTCTATCCAATTTAATTTTTATTCAACAATTATAATATTTTTGCAAAAAACTGAAAAAACGTAAGGTCAAGTACCACATTCCGTTGGCCGACTTTAGTAAAAAATCACTGGGATGGGGATCTCTGAATTTGTATAAAAAAAACAAATATATAAATTATCAGCACGAACGGTTGTAGGGAGGACAAAGACTGGCAGACAGACATCACTTGGAAAACCACCTTTTCTGAATCAGAAGACGGATATTTTCGCAATTATCTCGAGTTCGAAATAATCATGATTACTATACTTCATTGTACGAATTAAATAAAAGTAAAAAAGTGTGCTTTAGAATGTAATATAAGTAAGCAAAGAAAACAATTGAAGAGTAAGACACGAATGGCAAATTAAAAAACTAAATACACCGGTATGTACAAATAAAGACGTTCGAATAAATGATCGCTTTAAATTTTATTATTAAATTAAGACATTAATACATATATTTTTAACAGCAACAAAAGTGGTTGGCAAATGACATTTATTTGTTGAGTTTCAATTGTTTTTCGCATAGGTCAATTCATTTCCTAAAGCAAAAATTTTTATAATTTCTTCATTTATTGATATTTCGCCACCAAACCTTTACTGTAAACATAAAAAATATTAATTTAATGATTATCGTTCTTGCTTGAAAAAACTTTCTACGATAAGTCGAAAATGACAAGGTAAAAAAAATCAATCTACTAAAATGATTGGTAAAGATATTAAACCAAAGAATGAAAAATATACCTGTTTGCAGAAACCCAGTAATCTAAGAACGTTATCTAGAAAGTAACAATTCCCGATTGATTTGAGTGAAGCTTGGTCATGGATATTTTGCAGTTTTGTACGTGTAAACTGAGTCTGTTCATGTCTGAATCCAACTTGTGAAGAGAGATTATAGTATTTTGATTCTAAGGCTATTAATCACGATGGCCAAGCCTATGTTGCCAGTGTTAAAACACATAATTGCTTTAAAATAACATATTTATAACATAATTTCTACACTAGGTTTTAACTTCACACTATTAGTGCAATAATTAACACAACATTTGTTTGAAATAAATTAATATTTAGAAATTTCTAACAAATATGTTAGTAATTTTCCCTCTATTTCTTGCTAATTACACGTAGTACATTCGACTTCCATTACATCATCTGAGGAATCAAAATCGTTCTCTGATTCTGTGCCAGTGAAATAATCACAGGAGAAATATTTTCTAGTGAACGACCTCCCATGTGTTTTGTTCAATCAGCCGAAATAAGTTGTTCACAATGATTCAAACATGTTTTCACATGTCTGGCGTAGATTTTGAACAGACTCAATCCATAACTACATTATTCTGTTTTGGGACAAAGAATGCGAATTTGTATGGTTATTATAGTAAGTTTTACAGAACCCCAAACCATTTCAGTAGGATTGTATTGAAAATAATATAGAAGTAATCTAGGAACTTTATAGCTATTTGCTCATTCAAAATGCCGTCAGTTACGTAGTAATGCCTGTTGGTATCATATCGAAACTGTGTTAACTCCATTACCTGTCTTTTGTTAAATTTGGATCAATTTGGATGTAGTGTTTAACTAGATTAACCATTTTTCTTAAATTTATTTTTCTTACAGTAAAATGTGGGAAGTTTGTCAACTTGCAACGAATGATACGGCGCATTGTCCATTACCACCTCATATTTAGTTGGTAGTTAGAAATTAGCTGATTAATCATCCAATTTTGAAAAAATTTCGCGGTTTATGGGCATCGTAATTGTTTTGAACCCAGTCGTAAGTCGCACCCCTTCCAAAAATGTAAATAGCATCTCGCATTCAAATTTGTAAATCTTTTCCCTTCATTGCCAATTTTGACAGGGTTACTTTTGAATGCTACAGTATGTTTCTGTTCACATATAATTGTGTGTGCATTTATATATTTATATTGGTAACCCTTGCTTTTATGATATTACATAATTTTGTTTCCATTTCTTAAAATTTCAGTTGTTCTTTTGCTTTAGCCTGTAATCTATAGTAAAATGTTCATCTTTAAAAATACATTGTCAAATAAGTTGTTCAAAATCTTTCAAAAAGATGTCATAAAAGATATGTTTATTTTAACACGTTTGTTGATAACTGTTTTTTAAATAGGTCTGTCCTTATTTTTACTTCCTTTTACAATAAAGGAAGTATTGGATTTACCCCAAAAATTCGAAATTCAATTTTCAACAGATCTTCACGTTTTAGAGTCCCCTGAACCCAAAAAAACATATTTTCTTTCATTGGTCTGTCTGTGTGTCTGTCTGCCTGTGAACAGAATAATTCAAAAACGAAAAGAGGTACCTATGGCGTTGAAACTTCATATATAAGTTTTGTGTACTATGTAGATGCGACAGCAAGCTTTTGAAGAAAATCTCGCATAACCGGAAGTAGGTGTTTACTCTTGTGATTTTTCAGTTTTTTTCGATTTTTTCAAAAACGGCTATAACGATGTTTTTAAAACTTCACATTTTTATTAAATTTTTAATGTGTATTGATGTGAGATAGGTAATTTTCCAGTTGAATACTTCTAAAATGGGTTTCTTTTGTTTTCTTCTATTTTTTATTAACTCCTATTTTAAATAGAACACCCGGTATATTATTACATTTTTGAATTCACCTTAAAATTCTAGAGGCAATTTGTCTCTTCAACTAACGCTCTATACGCTCTGTACAGCTTTTGTAGAATTTGTAATTTTTGAAAATTTTTGACAAATGCTTAAAACTTTAAAATCTAATGTTTGGCTAATTATAAGATTACTGTAAAAGGAAGTTGTGTGCGTGTATCACACCAGATTTTTTAATGCATGATCGCCTAACCTAGAGACAAAACGATTTGCAAATTTTGAAAATAATAAGTGGTTAATTACATATCTCAAATATTATATCAGTTAATCTGTTAACAATTTCCTCGACTATCAAATCAAGTAATTTTTTTAATTTCTGAGAGCCTTCTGCCTGGCAACCACTAAACCACTTGATTAATTCAGAATATTAGAAATTACAATTATTAGTCAAGAAGGCTTCACTTAAATAATGTGATATTGACTTGACTTAGAAATTACAATTATTAGTCAAGACGGCTTCACTTAAATAATGTGATATTGACTTGACTTTTCTTTGTTAACAACACTGCACCAGGCTTACTAACAATTAATCAATGATGTAAGACTCTAAACCTAAGAGAATCAACTAAAGGTCAACCTTCATCCAAATCAATTATGAATACAATATATACAGGGTGGGCCGGGAGGAAAGTACTCCGAGAGTGTATACTACACAAACAATAACCTGTGAATTGTCAAACAATAGCCTGCCATTTATAATTGATTGCTCATGATTCTGTAAGATTTTCCAATTTATTTAAAGACTGCAGATCAGGATGAACTCAGAGGAGCAACGGGTGCAGTTCGCATACGAGCCACAAAAATTCTAGAGGTTGGTGGAGATTCATTTGAAAATGTATTGTAACATATTAAAACTCTGTAATTTTCAAATAAAACGCTGTAATTAAAAACAAAAATGCCGTATATTTCAAGCAAGTCTACGTCTATTGAAACTCAAAGCTTTAAAGCAACTTTTTTAGTCCTTAGTCCTCAGTTTTTTGGTACTTTCCTCTCGACATACCTTGCATGCGGATATCTTAAAAGTTTTGGAATCTGGTCTTACCATGAATTTGGAAAGACATATCATTTCTTAATTCGGAAACGATGACCACAAATTATTTTTTCAGTCGGTAGCTGTGACTTAAGAAATTATATGCCTCTTCAAATTCATGGTACGACTTAATTTTAAGACTCTTGGGACACCAGTTAGTCGTATTAGATAAGTCCATACTATTCTTTCCCCACATAACCTTTTCACTGTTTACTGATTTTTAAGAACTCATCGTACTAACTCTATCACAGTGTTGCTTAAAGAACAGAAAGTAAGATTTAGTATAATCAGCTAATCCGCATTCCTTTGGATAGGCATTCCACTCCGACTTTCTTTCGGGAATTCTTTGAATTGATTAATTACACACTCAGTGGAAAATCGATTTAGCCCACTTTGATATCGGCAATTAAGCTAGGTAGTGCGTTTAATTACATAACGAACGCAATTACCCCACGTATGGAAAGGCCAGGCAGGTCTTAACTCAGTTTATTCATAGTTTTAGTGGCGCAAGTGGTTGGTTACATCAGTTATTCATAGAATATCGATGAGCTAACTTCAGCGTGGGGATATGGGGAATATCTGCTAATAAGAAGTTGCTCGATATTTGAGCTTGCATCCTCCTACGGGTATAAATTATTGATGAAGCGGCCAACAAAGCTGCCTGCAGCTGTAGCTCTTGCTAACTTTGGAGCTTAGCAGGTTAAGTATAAATACATGTAAAATGCTAGCTCAAATAATTTTGCTTTTTAAATCGAACTCGAATATATGGCATGGAAACAACGAAAATGGCAATTATTAGAGAAATATTTAGAGTAAAAATGAGCTTTGAGTAAGGCATTCGGAATTCGGGAAAGTAGGTAACAAATTTTTAATAAATAAAATTCTTCAGTGACAGAAAAGCAGAATCAGTATCAACATAAGATACAAAGGAAACTGGATGAAAGTGTAGCAACGAATTCACCGAATAAAATATGGCAAAACTTAGAAGTAGGTAAAGGAGACAGTCATTCACAGAATAGCAGGGAAGATAATAACAATAGAAGAAATTGATTAGATGAATGCAAAACCCAAACAATAAACACTTAGAAAATCCTACGAAAAGATGCTAGAAACAGACAAATAAGGGGACATACAGTAGTAGTAGAGGGAAGAAAAGGAACGATGAGAACAGTTATGCAGCAGTATAAAAGAGTTCCACCAATGGCAACTGGGAGAAATGGAAGAAGTATACCAAGGAATACAAATGATAAGCGGAGGTACCAAACATATAATATTTTTGCAAGGATAAAGCAGAGACTCGAGGATGAAGAGAAAAACATAAAGATGAAGTGAATACTTATAAATACAGAAAGAGAAAATTCTAATTGGAAAGATAAGAAAGAGCACCCGACAATATGTGAAGAAGACCAAACCACACGGAAGAAGAAATCATTGAAATAGTGTCTACTATACCTCTGAAAAGGTGCAGGAGAAAACCATATACCATCTGGGCTATGAAAATATGGCGAAGCAGCGTTACAAAGAAGTTAATAAGACAAGCATATCAAGAAGAACAATTACCAGAAACATGGACAAACGCAGTAATAATACCGATATTCAAAAGAGAAGAAAGGACATTGCGTCACAGCTACAGACGCACACAACTGCTAGACACAAAATATTAAATTAGAAAAAGAAACGACTCGCGCAGTATACAGAAAAATACCAGGGGAGTACCAGATTGGCTTCCAAAGGAACCGATCAGTGACAGACCAAATCTTGGTCTTAATTGAAATGCAGAATTACAGTGCCATGGAGCAAATGGGAATATCAGGAAAATCAATAAAACACACGATAAACCAAGTTAGAAGCAATAATAATCAGCCCATAAATTTCAATACAAACAATAATTTTTAACATAAAACTAGGTAAAATAATATAACAATTCCAATCGAACAAGTACAGTCGCCACCACAAATTACCAGTACCCGGTTTACCCAAAAAAAAAACGTAATGTTGCTATCAAGATCACAAGATGAGTTGAAGCAAATAATGAAAAATCTAGCGACAGTAGCTAACAAGATAGGCGTGATAATTAAAACTGAGGAAACAAGCTACCTATATGGTGATCGGTGATATAATGAAACCATAAAACAGAACTATTTTTATTTGTCTATGAGACTATGTTG